>OZ026501.1:19748891-20031391 GCA_964019985.1 Aurelia sp. 4 Dawson et al 2005 | reverse complement strand
TACAATACAATACTTTAAGATATTCCTAAATAGCGGTCTCATCATAAACCCATTGACACAAACAAAGACACCGTAATCTGTAGATGGAAGGGTATCAACGCCGGTAAAACAACAGCAACCAAAGAAACCTGTAACTCGAGAGAAAGCTGTTGAAGCCTGCGATGGGGCAACAAATTATTCTTATTATCTGTAAGGAGCGAAGTATGTTGAGCAACGACTTTGAATGATTGTTTCATGTCATTGGAAAGTGCCTGCCATAGTTTATAGGGAGTAGATTATGGTAGGCACTTCCTTTTTCTCATCCGGTGACAACACTGAACTATGGAATTTATGCTTTTATTATGCTTCAACATTTCAGAAGACATTCTTTGAATGTACTTTGCGAAATTCGGCTACGAAACCAGCTGCCTTTGTTACCGGTGTTGATTTCATATTCCTGCTGCTACATCCCTTTACTTAGAGAAAGCAAACAGCCATTTCACTATCTTTAAAATGTGCTCATTTCTTATTAATTGCCAAGAGTGCAAGTTTGTGAATTGCTACATGTTTTGTTCCATTTTGAGGGCATTTTCTTTTGAAATCCTCGGAAAGCAAATTTCTCCTAGGCCTTTCTCAGCAGTAAAGGTGACTGTAGAGTTGCTACCTTCAGTGCCAAGCGCTGGGATCTCAGGAGTAGCCAAGCGCTAATCAAGACCGCCGCCCCTTGTTGTAATGTTCTAATGTTAAGGGTGCGGCTTGAACTCCGTCTGCCTGAAATGTTCTACCTGTAGTCACATCACTGTACAATATAGCATCTACAGTGGACAACACTTGCGGATTACGCATTGTCATATTTCTTATGAATTTTTTTATATTCCGATAAAATCTTACAATAACCATAAAAAGGTTACAAGTCGATGCCACGGGGAGCAGGGAAATACATAGCAAACATGTGAACATAATATTTGCCACAGAGATTCAAACTGATATGAAATTTAAATATTGCAAATAACATATCGCAAATAACAATTACAAATAATTCCAATAACAAAAAGATCAGAAAGGAATGTAAGAAAAAACAAATTACACCAGAGAGGAGACAACAAACTTGCAAACTTAGGGCTTGTTTATATCTGGCGGGCCAGCCCGGATTTTGAAAGAAAATCG
Source organism: Aurelia sp. 4 Dawson et al 2005 (assembly GCA_964019985.1). Classification (NCBI taxonomy): domain Eukaryota; kingdom Metazoa; phylum Cnidaria; class Scyphozoa; order Semaeostomeae; family Ulmaridae; genus Aurelia; species Aurelia sp. 4 Dawson et al 2005. Next base: position 20,030,245 of record OZ026501.1, on the reverse strand, counting down.
CTTAACAATGACTTTGACATGTAAACAATGAAGACACGCCTACACAAATCAATTACTTTCACTTCGGTCAACCGGGCCAGCCCGCCTGATGCTGTTTATATGATCCCGCCTACCCAATTCATAGATGTCGGCTGACCGGGCTGGCCCACTGCTAATGTAAACACAAGTTGATTCAACAAAGGATTTCTCTGTTCACTCAGATCTCGCCCAGGCGAGCCAGCCCGGTAAGGCGTACTAGCCCGCCTCATACAAACAGGCTCTAATTGAAACCGCTGTAGTCCTGAATGTATTTTTAAGTTGCCTTGAAACTTTTCGTATTTGAATCGATTTGGAGTAAATTTTCATTTGAAAGTTTTGTTAATCCGTGTGATCGCAATATCGCATTTACACTGTTGAGAACATCACTTCTGTCTTTATCATAAGCATGGCAGAGCAGCAAAAAGTGTTTCTTGTCCTCAATCCCATCATTTATTTACTTCAAAACCCATTTTTATCCACGTGTAAACCAATATTTAAGGCAGAGGAGTCGAAGAATTTTGACCGTAACTTTGGGATTGTTTTAAAATTATGTTCTTTAATTTTTAGTGTTTCGTTGGCAGTTTATTACCACATCAAGTCAAGGTTTGTTTACTGCTGATCAAAGTATGGGTTTTTAGATCTGAATAATTTGTATCTTATCCCGGATGTTCTAAAAGAGTATAAAGATCTTGTTGGCTCCAGCAATGTGAATTGGCTTCAATAAATTGCTAATCACTTTCAAAACGTTCCTCAATAGTTAACTTGATCATAGGTATCTCGTTCGTTGGCATCGGTGCATTGATAACAAACATATTGATCCTTAAACCCCAAGGTTGCATCCACCTGCAAACCAGAGCTTTGGCATTTTGACAGAAACATTTTATCATTTTGCAACCATAAAGTGTTTTTGTAAAGTTTAATTTATGTTTAATATTTCAGTGCTTTTACCACGGGGGGGGGGGGCTCTTCCATAGTATAGGTACCTGGGGATGTGCCGCCCACAAGGGTATACTTTTTCGGACTTCTAGTCTAGCCAAGGGTATACTTTTTGGCAATTTTAGTCGAGTTTAGTCTAGGCAAGGGTATGCTTTGTGGCAATTTTGATCAAAGCACTGTAAAAATTCGGTCATTTCTGCAAAAATATCTAGTTTTAAAAAAAATGTTGTCCTGAGAATGAGAAAATTTGGCAAGTTTTGTCTAGAAAACGCCAATTCAGGGCACTTTTGATTGAGAAATTAGTCTAGCCAAGGTTATCATTTTCACAAAAATTGGTCTAGCCAACTGTCCCATTTTGAAACTGGGCGGCACACCCCTACCCGAAGTTTAGTTGAGAACCCCCCCCCCCCCGTGGCTTCTACGAAGGCGGAAAATCTTTAAGAAGTATTTCGATCTTTCGTCTTTTACCTAGACTTTGAATCATTCAAATTAATGATATCCTATTGGTGCTATGAATGTTTGAAGGTGGGAATGTTCTTCTGGCTCACCCGATATGGAAGTGCTGTTGTTGAAGCAGCTGCTCTCTTACCCTCCTTGTATCATAATCAGCAACCACGTGTCAGATTGGATCAAATAAAGTCTCAAACTCTAAGTTGAAGGTTAGCCAAGGACAATTTGTAATAAACGGGACAACCATGAAGTTACATCTCATCTTGAGCAAACTGACTCTGCCAAGAGCAGCCACACAAACTATGGTCAATTTCATTAGGACACCGTGTATTTATTTCAAGCCTCTATTTATATCTTTCTTATATTCTTATTGCATGCTTTGGAATATAATTGGATAATCTCTTTCTTTTTCAGCGGCGATGAAAGCCGGCTTTTAGATATTTTCGATGAAAAGCTACATCCTCTGTCGGTATGTCTCTTTTGTTTATTTTTCTGCTTGGGTGTACAAGGGTAGACTGATGACGATGAGTCTCTTGTTGCCCTGTGCTCTTTGACTTGAAGATGGCGCTTCGGGCAATAGAGACTCATAGTATTACTCTGGAAAACTTGGCCCTATTTAGGCCCAAACTTCGCAATTCCTCCAGTACCAATCAGATTGCGAGATTTGTGAATCACTATTGTTAAAGTGTAAATGTGATAGAATTTTCGATTTGATTGAAGAATTGAAAACACTCCGACGGGATGGAGATTCGAAGCCGTGATTCTTTCACAATTCCATTGATGATTGAAGAAAATAGGGCCAAGTTTTTTACTGTTTCATTATGAGATCCTCTTGTGCAAGGTTTACCGCAGGGATACAAGGGACTCATCGTCATCAGTCTAGTACAGGGGTAAAATGGGTGAATAGACGATTGCGCAAAAGATGGCGGCGGGGAATTTTTTACCAAGATGCATTGCGTTCTTTAATCGAATTCCTATTGGATCCTTAAGCATTCGTGATTAGAGCACAGTGTATCTTGGTAAAAAATTCCTTGCTGCCATCTTTAGCGCAGTTGTCTATTGGGGGCTATATGGGTAGGCTGAATATTGCAGATGAAATTTACCAAGAACGTCGTTTAGAGGTTTTCTCTAGCCATAGCTACCTGAATTACCCTCCTTGACACCTTGAGTGTTATTTCATTATCAGTTCTGGATCTACTGTTTTGCAGCAGTCTACACTACTCATTCTACTCCAGCCTGCCCATTTTACCCTAGTAAACCCTGTCCAATGGTCATGCCCAATAACCTTATGTCTCATTGTTTTTGCCTTTCTTATGTGCTGGTCGTGAGGGGTATCAAAAGCCATAACGCCAAAATGGTTCTGAAGAAATGAAAAACCACTTCTAAATTCAGCTAAAATCGTTATAACATCTTTCTGCGTTTTGAAAATGTAACCTCGCTTCTACGTCACACACGACTGTCTCGTTGTCATTTTAGCCAAAACCTAAAGCTAATTCAAGCTCTAAACTCCGTTTTCTTTTCTATCCGTTGTTGTTGATGAAAACGCTGCCCGTTCTCACTGCCCCGTTTTCAAATTCATGCATTATGAATACGAGAGGTGTTCACATTGCTGCAGCAAAACATTGTTGTTAATCCCCTTTCAAAACAAAGCCTTCTGTTAGAAGCCCTTTCGAAACTTACCATTTTCAAAGCTATGCGTTTTCATTAGCAGCGTTTTCGAAAAGTTCCGTTTTCACAGCGGACCAATGTGAACGCAAGGCAAAACGAATAAGTTTTGCTTCGTGTTCATACGAAAGCAGAGCAGTGTGAACGGGGTGGCAATTTTTTTATCCTGTGGTCAAGGAGTTTTGTGATATAAATAATTTGATATGAAAATATGAATGTATTACTCACCTGCTCACCCGGTAGTTATCTGACAAATTCGTCAACGGAGACTTGTATTTTCTATGTCTGAATAAACCAATGACGCACAGTGAAATTTTACGTGTAAGAAAACACTGTCAACTCCTATTAAAGAGCAGCAATCATATAAGATGAACCTGTAATTGGAGAGAAACCTGTTAAACCTGCAAGAAAATCAAGTAATCAGTTATTAACAACACTAGTCACAAACAGTGCTTACGATGCTTCTGCCTTACCCATAATCAGAGAACTTGGTTGGCTCACCATCAGTAAACTTATCGAATCAGAAACCTTGAAGATGGTGTACAAAGCGGTAAACAAACAAGCTCCCATTTACCTTACAGAATGTTTGCCAGGCTGTCCGATGTATGCAAGAGAGAACTTCACAATACTAAGACAGATTTGGCCGTTCCTCGTCGCAAATGGGCTTTCGGCCAGAAATGCTTTTCGTATAAGGGTGCTAAATTATGGAATGATCTTTTGGTTGAAGTCAAAACATCAAAATCTTATGAAATATTCAAAAAACGTATCAACAATACCGACACGGAAAGCTGATTCTTTCTTTCATGTTATAGCTAGGGTCACTTTAATTTGTTTATAAGATAATTTTGTAAATAGGGTTTTTTCTATTATATATGCTTTTGTTAGTTTTGTATCTATTTGCACGGCCCACTGTAAATCAGTCCTATGACTGACGTGGCCACCGTGCCTAAAGAATTTAATCAAATCAAATAAAATCATTATGACACCAAATACGCGTTTCGTCGCAAGCTCATCAGTTTGGAGTAATGACGTTGCTGATAACTGATTACTTGATATTCTTGCAGGTTTAACAGCGTTCTCCCCAGTCACAGGTTTACCTTATATTATTGCTGTTCTTTTACAGGGGTTGATTGTATTTTCTTACAGGATACAAGTTTATTTTGCGTCCATGGTTTATTCAGATGAGTCCGCTACTTAAGGCCATTTTAAAATTTTGCACCACTAATCAATTGTTTACACATTTTCTATATTATTCTTCCAGAGAGATCCTGTACCGAGTAATTACTCGAAGATGAAGCCAGAATATAGACATATATATCGATTTATGAAGACTCTTTTCAATGCTGCTCAGCTGACTGCCGAGTGTGCTATTATAACATTGGTAAGTTTATCGTGGCAGAATCGTAGACTTATTTTATTTGCCCTTGTTTTCGCTCCATTTACCCTAACAATACCCCCACTATACCCATTCCGCTTCAACGAAGGACTCATAATCAAACGTACATTATTTTGAAACTAACTTCTGCGAGGGCGCTCCTCCGGCGAAAAGGTAGAATCTAGAATGGGGCGAGTTAAAAGCCGGAACGCCCGGAATACGCATTGCACTTACTACATTCATCATATTTTCATTCTTTGAGGGACTAACTGTCTAAACTAAGTTTTGCTGTCATCCAGTTCAATGACTGTGGCAGAAATAGGGACTGAAGTAAAAGCATTTTTCGAAAGCATGAAGTCAGCGATCACAACACAGCAAATTTTTTCCAAGAAACTGGACTGCTGCTTTGGTCTTTGGTTACTGACGTTGGTTATCAGGTGAAATTTCGGTTGATAGCGCCAAGCGCTGGGATCGCAGAGGTAGCTAAGCGCTAATCGAGTCCGCGACCCCTTGTCATGAGGCTCAAATAGTGAGGCCCTACCCGGTCTCGAGCCCACTCCGCCTGACTGTTCTGGCTGCAATGTCAGAGGATTACACTACTGTGCCACAACACCTTCAGTGAAACTAGGCAGAGTCAATGAATAGGACCAGAGTTTGAAAAGATGCTGCTCCCTGAATATCCAAGTAATCATATTGAAAGCTGTGTTGTTTCATCACCAATATGTTCAGTAAAGTTGAGTAATTTACCCGGCTTTAATCGGCCATTCCTCCCCGTCGATATGGAAGATTTTTTGCAGATAGCCCCTTGCAAAAATGTGCAACAACAAACGAAAGCGACGAATAGAATCACGCTTTGTTTTCCGTCGTAGCAATAATGACACGTTCATTCATTCATATATTTTGTATCCATGTTTTTATTCTCTCGGGAGCATGGAACCCCCTGAATAAGTTTTTCATAATAGGTGAAGACTTTTTTTATTTCCCCGAGAGGATAGCACCAGCTAAAGCGTGTTGAAGTTATTGCTGTGTGGTGAAACTTGCTCGTGATTTTAGCATGGTTTTTAAAGTTTTTTGAAGGAATGTTTTTTTGGAAAATCACTTGTAAAATGTGAATTGAGTGACCTATTTTAGCGAGGATAAATTAATCATATTAGCTATTCAATTAGATACTGCAAAATGCCATCGCTAAAATATCCAGGGAACAATAGCCTTTCGAACACCGGGACCTTCACTCACCCGTTATTGGACGGTAAAGTTTGGAGACATCTGCCATTTCCAATATCATATTTCCTCAAATTCAGCTCCTTATTGACACGTTTTAACCGCAACTAGATATTTCGTTCTTGATATGAGTCAGTACCGACAATGTTGACTGTGACTTAATGGAGTTTTGGACAGTATTTCTTCCCCGTACTCCCATTGTAGCCTAACAGGGGTCCAAACAGGGCTAAAGCGGCCTAAAGCAAAAATTTTGAAACATAACCTCTATTTATAGTATTCATAAATGGTAGTTCATGAACCCAAAAACTGGGTCATTTGGTAGCATATAGTAATGAAATTTCCTACGGTTCTTCCTTGATTTTTTATTGAAAAACTGATGACCAAAGGAAGAGATTTTCGAAATTCATTTATATTTATTGCTATAATGACTGAATAGGCATGTGGAGGAGGGTACCGGGTTGAAACTTTATAAATGGCCTGGAATCTGAGAATACCCCTCAATTGATAGTATGTGGTTAACAAATAGGACCATTTGGTAGTCATTTGGTAAGACCCTCAGACCGACAGGACACCCCTGTTAGGCCAGAGCCTATTGAAATCAATTTCAATAGACTCGTGTTAGGTCATAATGAGAGTAGCCCCCCCCCCCCGCCACCCTCGTGGACTTCTGCTTTGATAGTAGGCACTGTCACTCATTGTCGAGAAAGTCTGAAGAGACCAGGTTTTTGATCGGAGATTGCAGCTTTAGTTCGTAATTTTGCAATTTCCTATCTTTTTTAGGTTTATTTGGAAAGACTTCTTACTTATGCTGAAATAGATATACATGCTAGCAATTGGAAAAGAATTTTACTTGGAGCAATTTTATTAGCGTCCAAAGTGTGGGATGATCAAGCAGGTGTGTGAGCATTTAATTTCAGAGCAGATGCCCCGTTTGAATTGCCACTGTTCCCATAAAGTCAAAGCAAAGTTCGTAGGAAAGTTCAACTTTTGGCCTGTTCACACTTCTCCGTTTTCACATGAAAGCGGAGCAAAACTTACCCATTTGGGACTTGCGTTCACATTCCTCTGTTGTGACGAAGCTTTTAGAAAATGCTAATGACATCGCATAAATTGGAAAACGGTACGTTTCGGAAACGATCCGTTTTTAGTGTGAGCGCCAAAAACAGAGACATTTGGAAACACTTCACATTCCATTGTTGATAGGCTGCTTATTGCAATGGCATTCAACCTCGCACTTGGCGCCTTCTTGGCAGCTAATAACAAAAGGCTTCGTTTTGAAAAGGAGATTAACAACACCGTCTTGCTGGAGCAATTTGAACGCCCGTCGCATTCACGACGTATTCATCTGAAAATGGAGCAATGTGAACGGGCAGCGTTTTCATCAACAAAAACGAATTGAAACGAAAAGGAGTACAGCAGAAACCCGCATATAAGAGCCTAGTTTTTTCTAGGGGAGCCTGGATAGATTCTTAATTAGATATCTGCTATTCTAGATTCCAGCCTGCATGGCTCTTAGGTACAGCACTCACCTTGCACTCATTAATACTGTCTTCAGCTCGAGAAATCTAAAGACTTTTTGAGAATTCCTTGAGAATTCTTGACAACATTTTCAGGTTAAGATTATTGTTAAAAATCTCATCCAGCTATGCTGGGTGTAAAATTGTATCACATTTTTCCATGACTTGATAGGAACTCAAGGCAATTTCTTTTAAATGTGCAGTGAAAATGTTTTGGTATCTTGATCAGTTCATCTAAACTGGGCTCCCAGTGGCCCCTGGTTGATGATGGCTCGTTAATGCTTTCGAAGGCAATGGCTGCGGTCACACTAGGTCCTTTATCCCGTTGTTTTCTTTCGAAACAACGGGCTTACGGTGCTGTAATGTGTGACCGCTCTTCTTTTTCACTTACAACGCTGTTACGTTTCGTTCCTTGGGCAAGAATCCTTAAAACACCATAGTGTCCAAAACAAGGGGATAAACAAGATGTTGACCGGAACTACAGCGTTGTTAAGGCAAAATGAACCCATCATGATTTACTAAGATAATCACTTGACGACTTATTTCGCACCAAAAAATTAACCATACTACAGGCAGCTTTGCAAAAGACTTGATGGGCACAGTGTGACTTAGTCTCTTGCATCGTTGTAACGTCGTACTTTCCGATACAGTTGGATTTAAAGACAGTGAAACAATTCAGATTATAAGTGGATCGGATTCCAGTGTGACCGTAGCCTATATAGACGCAAGTCAATGATCAACTTTAGAGCTTTTGTTATATGGCGATCACGACCTTTCTGATATCTTGAATAGAAGTATACTCGAATTGACTTTATGTTTTACCCACGAAACTGGTCGGTTTGGTTGAGATCTTCAGAGCCTTAGCATGCAACCACCAAGTCCCTTGAAGTAAATATTCTTTTTCCTTGTAAATTCTTCTTCACATCAGATGTCAGGCATTTTATCTATCACATAAAATCAGTTGCGCTTGCGACATCATTCAAGTTATCATATTCCTGACCTGGCATCTGGTGTGGAACAGAATCTGGTACACTGCCATAATTAGAATAGGTATAATTAAATGTAAGACATATTGTAAATATTTATATTTGAATAGAAAAAAAACATTAGAGCCTAAAATACAGCCTATTGGCACTGTAATTTTCAAGGTGTAGTTTTTTGTTATTTCTGCATATTTCTTCTTCAGTTTGGAATGTCGATTACTGTCAGATTCTCAGAGACATAAAAGTTGAAGCAATGTAAGTAACAAATTTCGAAATTTTACACTTGAAGACTGCCTTGTATACCGAAAGCATGGCCCAGCACGTGACGGCTTTTTTTCAGACACTGGTCACAATAACTGATGCACGCTTACAGTGTTACGCCCCATTCACACTGCAGATGAAACCAGCTTCAACTAAATAAGGTTATCGAATAGGGCCTTCTGATTGGTCAGTCCAGCAAATCCAGTTTAAACTGGTTTAGATAAAGCTGGTTTAACAGTGTCAGTGTGACTGCAGTATTAAATTAACAAGGGCAGATTTCGTAACACAATAGCATCAATTTTTTTTTGACTGATACCGGAGTTCAAAGCGATTAGCGATCGCAGACGAAAGAAATTCTCCCAACGATTAAATCAAAATAAGTAAAGCCACAAAAGCTGGCCTGAAACTATAGCGGCACACTGACGGGTTATGCACACGAGAGGTTGTTTTGGAGGGAATTCATGAGCTTCGAATGAAAATAAAAGGATGAATCTGAGGTTTAGCCTTCTAAACTAACCACATGCCTTTTTACTTGCCAGAAAAGACGTTTGGATCGAGCTTCCGGATCTGGTAAATTTTATTGAGGGAAGCAAAAGCATGACGCCTGGTATAAGTAGAAACAGCTAGCTGTGGCAAGAAGCTGCTTCGGATCTAGCCTCAGATCAGTTAATCATCGATAACTTTACCTTAAGTGAATTAGGAATGGTTCGGTTGAAAGCACGAGTGAAAACTCCACAACTACGTTTTCCGTTTTATACACAACAGAGCAATGCTATAAATTTAAGTAATCATGACTTTACTTCAGCTCTCAACTCCAAGACTCCAACTTCAACTCAACTCTTCCTCTAAAAATTTACTCTGAAAACTAAACTCAAGATCATGCGTTGTCAAGCAACACGTGGATGGGAGGCGTAGCTGGCATGTGACCAGCCGAGAAGGGGACTGGGCCTTACCAGTACCATAGGGAACCCATATCTTTACAACACTGACAATTTATTTAATCAGACAAATGTGTAAATGCGACATTTATCTCAAACCATACAAAAGTTCACACGCATACTTATCAGCTAAATAGATAGAAAATCATTGGGAACTTCTGGAATTTGATCTAAATGAGGGTAGGTTTATTTTAAATTTTAGCGCAGAGGGGAGGGGCTCGTTAGAGAAGGGGGCTCAATCAGGTTTTTACAGTCGATATGATCAAGCACTCGTGCTTTCAACAAATTTTCATACATGCTTCTTTCGGTTGATTCCACAGGAATGAATTAGAGCGAGCATTTCTCGAGCTACTAGAATTCAACATCAATGTTCCATCAAGTGTATATGCAAAATATTATTTCGACCTGCGAGCTTTGGCGGAGCAGAACAACCTTATTCTACAAACAGAACCACTAGATAAAGAACGAGCCAAGAGATTAGAGGTATTGATTATTTAATTTTTGTCCATGCAGAGTGAGTAACAAAGAAACTAGAGGTGCGAAAGCGGAAGTCTTTTGTTGTCAGAGATATTGCACTTTTGAATCCAAGATCCTGTTCTACGTACAAAATTTAGTGTAGATGCAAGTTTCAATAAACGAGAAATAACAAATTAGCACGAAACTCTGACAGGAGAGAAAATAAGTAGCTTTTCTCTCAATTGAAGAGCAACATTGAGTAAACAAATAGCCGCCACGATAGGCAACATTGAATGAACCAAAAACTGCGTTTTGAATATTTCTTCTGGCAGGCCATAACATAGATATGTAGACGAGAAATAAAAAGATTAGCACGAAACCCTGAAAGGAGAGAAAAGAAGTAGTTTTTTTTCAACTAGAGAGCAACGCCAGATAAACAAATAGCTGCAATAATGAGCAACGTTGAAAGTTTGAATATTTCGTCATATATATATATTGTTCATTTGCAGGTTATAAAATAAATGTGTGGATTAGAAATAACACATTAACACGAAACCCTGAAAGGAGAGAAGATAAGTGCCTTTTTCTCAACTAGAGAGCAACGCAAGATAAACAAATAGCTGCAATAGTGAGCAACTTTCAAAAAACCAAGTAACGCGCTTTGAATATTTAATCATATGAATGTTCTTTTTTGCAGGCCATCACGCGAATATGTGAAGACAAATTACAAGACGTTTCAATAAAAGCACTTGATCGATCAAGCAGTATGGACGATTTGAGGAGGAAAAGGCGTAGCTTAGCTGTACTTTCATAGTCTTATACTGGTATGGTATTAATACTGCAATTATCAATGTTGTTGTGTCGTGACATAATCAAGTAACAAATGCGGGTAAACAAAACGGATTTTTCAACACAATAGCACCAGTTGCTTTGATTGACTCCACAATTCAAAGCAATTAATGATGACAGACAAAGGAAATTCTCACAACCAAGAATTCAGCTCCATTTCATTTCATTTTATGATATTTATACAGGGTAAGTATTCAAGTTATGCTAACGTTGATTTACAAAATGCCCTGTTACAAAGAAAAGCTACACAAGTACAGCAAAGATAGAAACTATTTAGAATACGTAAAAGTAAAGGAAAGGTGAGACAATGCTCAGGATTTGTCATTTATCAGTGACGATTTGAATTGGGTGAAAGTATTGGCCATCTTACTTTCTCGTTCCAGATCATTCCAAATTTTAGCTCCTCTATACGAGAAGCATTTTTGGCCACATGCGGTTTTTGGAAGAGGTACATAAAGGTCAGTGCTGGTGTTACGAAGCTGTCTAGCACAGGTTTCAGATAACCTTTGGAACAGTCCTGTAAGATACTCGGGCGCTTCATGGTTTATGGGCCAATAGACCATTTTCACTATTTCTGTTTCTATGAGCTCTTTGACCGTTTGCCACCCCTCAGAAGGCCTGGTCCACGCGTATCCAGATATTTTTGAAAACGCATCTTTTTTATCCGTTTAAAAAATATCTGCGTCCACACGAGGAGCGTTTTCGAAATTATCCCCGTCCACACGAAAACGCTGTCATATTCGAAATCCGAAAACAGATAAACATAATGCCCTCGTGTGATCCCCAAAGATCCGAACGCATGCTCTGATGGGTTATAAATCGACGCGTTGACGTCAGCGTTTTCGAAAAGCTCCGTTTTCACCCGTCCACACGACAACATGAAAACAGTGTTTTCAAAAAGATCCACTCTGGAGAGCGTTTTCGAACTGCTTCGTTTTTGAAGACCGAAAACGCCGTCTCCGTGTGGACGCTAACCCAAAACGGATAAAAACAAACATTTTCGAAAATATCCGGATACGTGTGGACGGGGCCAATAAGAGCCGCAAAGTTGCCTTGAAACAAGTAGGGCGTAGGGCAGACTCTTTCCTTATACGCGAAAGATGATTGTCCAGAGAAGTGATGGTTTTGTAACGAAAGAAGAAGAACAGGTCTGAAGATCTGCTTTGCGGATTTCTTTTATTTAGGACTGACAAGTAATGGATTCATCTAAGCAAAGCATCAGAAAATTCTAAATTTCCTGCGGACGAAAATTGTTTGACAAAAAGCTCCTACGTTGGTTTCTTCCACATCAAACTTATTCTTCCGGTATCATTGTAGGCCTATTGCAGAGTTTGCCACTGCGCAGTTAACATTTCTTCATATGGCGTTTTTCTTCTTCTTGTCTCTTTGGACTACTTAAAGACCCTGTGCTCCCCATGATCCTTTGCATGCCCACAAACCAGCAAAACATCACAGTTACTGTAAACAACGCACTTCGACCACAGAATATGGGGGAAATGAATAGCTCTCAGGAGAAAAGCTTCCCTAATCCTTCAATTACTTTTGGGAATGTTTTTGTTTGAGTTCAAAGCAATGACTTCATAACTTTCATTTGAAGGTTGAAATGCACAGCTTTGCGATTGCTACGCCATAATCTTTTTCATACAGTATGAAATTCATCGTCTGACGAGAAAGGATCATGGGAAGCACAGGGTCTTTAAGTGATTCACATCGATTAAGATAATCAATATTGGACAAGCAAAATTTCCTGTGGACAATGTCCGAGCTTCCGATGACATTCTGTCGCTCTGCTCTAAGCCCTGCGTATGCGAGAATAGTGATGCCTCCTTAAGAATCAAACGCGCAAAACTCGCCTGGAATAGCAATAACTTTTATCTTTTTGCCTCAGAAAACTTAAAATAAGTGCAAGACATTGAAATTACCTTTGATTGGATTAACAGTGTTTCGCTGTAAGTAAACAAGACTATAGGCTCTTTTTCAAATCGACCAAGTATCTCAACAAAATTTGGCTCCATTTGTGCGACCACCGTGGGGGAGACGTATCTACAGTTACCTCGATTTTTACCCAGTTGCATAGGTCATGCTTCAACTTAGAGTTTGAGACCTTGTTTGAATCAACATGAGAAGCCGTTGCTAATTCATGGGAGATGAAAGGCAAAATAATGGTTGCTTCAAAAATGGCACTCCCGTTGTTCTCCAGCAGTGTCAAATTAAGTCAATTTTCAAAGAAAGGTTTCTAGCGTTCTATTTAATTTCTTCCTTTATTTCTAAAGGGTTCGTAATGTTGTTTATCAAAGGCCGGTTTCCACTTGAGCAAAATCTTCAGTGAATTCGTCAGCGATTGGGTCAGCGAATTCGCTAAGCGTGTTCCATCCGGAGGAATTCGCAACGAATTTGGTGAACTGATTTGGCGCCGCAAATGTAGTGTGCTCTTATTGGACAACTGAAACAAAAGATGATTCCAGCTTCTCTGTCATTGGTTCTTCTCTGGGAAAATGCGCTGGGAAGTTGAACGCCTTTCAACTTTCATGTTTCGCTAGCGCATTCGCCTTACACCCGGAAAGAACGGAAGAAATTGTAATCGCTGATGAATTCGCTGAAGATTTGGCTCATGTGAAAACCGGCCTCTAGACAACACTTTAAAGGGAGTACAAAGACCAGCATGCTTTGCGTGAAGTCAACGACCTGCTCTGCACAGCTTCCAGAATGACTGACTGTATGAAATTTAAAAAAAAAACCAAAACAAACGATGGCAAAGGCTGCTGGTCTTTGTACTCCCTTTAAAACCTTTCACTGATGTGTAGAAAATTTGAATCTAACGCTAGAACCCTTTCCTTACAAACATCACTTTATGCTTCATTTGGTTATCAGTGTGAACAAAAGGAGTGCTGCAGCAAACTCCCATACATTAGGAACCTACTTTTTGTCGGTTTACTTTGTATTCGTAAATAGTTTACTTTGTTTAGTTGTATTCTTTCTATCTTTGGTTAATATTGTGAGTCTTTAAGTATTGGCCATGGGGTAGTCATTGTCTTTCGCTCCTCATGGTGTTGTCCCCGTAGTGTAATAAAGTAATTAGGGTAGTAAAGTAGAATGTAAGATTTGTAGTGTAATAATATTATATGAATAGAAAAAAGGAGTGCTGTTTTGAAGCATTCACTTACTGTCATAATCTTGAGCAATAAATCAACAATCACTGTCAGTTTACTCCAAACGAGGTCTCAAACTGTACGTTGAAGCCTATCCTTTACATGTAACAACGGGACAATTGAAGATACAGCTCCTCCACAGCTGTAACACAAGCGGTTGGAAAACCATGAATGAACCATACCAACCATAATTTTTGTGTCCATCAAGTAAACAAGGGAACTGAATTTTTCTCCCAACCCGCGTTGTGTACTGCCAATTGACATCTTAGAATAGAATACCAGGAGAAGATGGCCATTTACGCGGCGACCCGCGCTAACTTATTATCATATCCTCGTAAGACTAATGAGGATTCTAAGTACAGTCATTGCTTCATTTTAATTCCAAAAGCTGGGTTAGGAAGAGAAGTGATAATATTAATTTACAGAGGAGAATCTTACCTGGACTTACCTTAGACTGATGACAATGAGTCTCTTGTTGCCCTGTGCTCTTTGACTTGATGATGGCCCTTCGGGCAATAGAGACTCGTAGTATTACTCTTCAGAACTTGACCCTATTTAGGCCCAAACTTCGCCATTTCTCCAAAACCAATCAGATTGCGTGAATTGTGAATTACTATTGTTAAGGTATAAATGTGATAGAATTTTCGATTCGATTGAAGAATTGAAAACACTCCCACGGGATTGAGATTCGAAGCCGTGATTCCATCATAATTCCACTGATGATTGAAGAAAATAGGGCCAAATTTTTCACTGTTTCATTATGAGTCCCTCTCTAGCAAGGTTTACCGCCGGGATACAAGGGACTCATCGTCATAAGTGTAGACTTACCTAGCTAGTAATCCTTTTTTAGTTTATTTATATCTGATTTTGTAAAAAAGGACTTGATTTCATCCTTTGGCAAGGAGCAAATATTCTTTTGTAATGTGGCATCTTGAGTGGCAATTAGACCTCCATTTTGTTTGCAAAAATGTATTTGCTCCTTTGGTCCCCTGCGGGATCATTTCTGCATGAAAATGTACACGTTTAGCGGGTTGTGAAATGAAAACTATTACGCCGATATCCAAAATATATATCTTAATCTATCAGTCAAAGGAGAACTTAGATGTGAAAATTTTGTTTGGCAAAACCACTCTTCTTTACGATTCAAAGATTAGAAAAATTTCTACAAGGTCATGTATTGGATCCAGAATTCCGCGTTCCATTCTGGTCCTTGATTTACTTGCTATTGAAATTAGAAATCTATTTCTGAAACTGACAATTGCATCGAATTCTGATTTGAATGCCAAATAAATCATGGACCAGAATGGAAGGTGGAATTCTCGATTCCCATCCAGTCGTTTTTACGGGTTACAGGCATTTGTCTTACTTTTGGGTGATGAGTGATTTTACCAAACAAAATTTTCTCATCCAAGTTAGCCCTTGACTGATAGATAAACATTCTAGTTTGAAGATCGATTTGGAGGAAAAATTTCTTACCCGACTCCAGAATTCTGCCCCTTCAAATGACAGCCAATTCTGGAAAAAAATCTTTCAAATGTATACCCCCAAATTACAAAATTTGAGGGAATAACAACACGATGTGGGAAAATTTCCCTTCTGATTTGACAACCGGCGACAGAAAGATTGCCTTCTTTTCATACCCAGGGCCGAAATAAGAGATTTTTGGAATGAGTCTGGTATTGACCCACCTACAGGTGGGGGCAGGACACTTAGTACCTACAAGGTGTCTCGAATAAATTCTTCGACGTTTGATTGAATATTAAAAAGTAATGATAATATGAACAGACTAATGGGAAGAGAGCCCTGTTCCTAAGATTATGAAATAATTTTAGAGACCAGAATCTTGCAAATCGGTTCAAAAAATTCACTGAGTTGCGAGATTTCAAACATCAAAATATGCGATAGCTGAAACCAGAGACCCCCAGATTACTGGTATTGCAAAAAGCTTGAAGACTGAGGTAAAAGAAGCTTGTCTAATGTCATACCTCTCTTTGATGTCAGAGGACACCAAATAGGACATCCAAAACAATTTAATCCTTGCGATTATTGTCAAAATTTGCATAACATTGCATATGTCGAAAGACAGTGGTTCAAAACATAATCGACGAGAGACTGAATCTGTTACCTCAAAGCATCCACATGCTTGACAGTTAGGTTATCGAAAACCTGTTTGAATCCCACTTGGTTCGCCCTGAAACAATTCAGAAATAACAGAAACGATGACCTATGGGATTTTCACTTAAAATGCCTCGCACAATCTTGAACTTCAAATGCTTGTAACTCCATGAATTTTTAGCGGATTTGCAAGACTCTTGTGTCAAAACTAATTTAAAATCTCAGGAAAAGGTTCACTTCACCAAGTGTCCATTCAGCGTATCGTTCTTTTTGGTATTTAATCAAACGTCGAACAATTTTTTTGAGACACCCCTGTACTGTTGCTAGTAATGGCTAAAGTTGACAATGCAGCATTTCAGAAGATGGCCAAGGTGTTTTAAACCAATCGGTGATTTAAAACATTTGTCAATGCACCCTTCAATGAAGCTGCCTCGTTTTGGAAATTTGTCAACATTTCTTCCCATTGTTCATGTGCAAATTTCGAGCCCAGATTCGGATTTAGCACCTTTGGTCTAGTTACATGTTTTTAAACTGCTGGCAGTTGTGATGTCGATTTTATGACAACGTAAAAGCTTGATTTGACCATGAAAAGTCGTTAGGGGTGAAACTTTACTTACACCCTGAGTAATTTTTCACGGTCATCTCCCTTTGTAAATTTGCAAACTTTACCCCTGAGACTCCCGGGGGGGGGGATAACTTCAATAGGCGGTCAATGGGGTGTCCCATTTGACGTCTGAAATCACACCCTAAAATTTAAGAATTTTCGCGAAAACGATACCCCAAAATTTACAGGCCATTGAAAATGTATACCCTAAAATTGTGACAGGCATAAAAAATTTGAACCAAGTAAGTGAAATTTGATCAAAATCAATACCCTAAAGAGTAATTTTTCTAAAATGACACCCCAAAATTTATGAATCCTTGTGATTTTACCAAAAATGATACCCCAAAATTTATTTTCTGCTCGAAAAAAGGCACCCCAAAAGGTGGCACATCCCGTACCTGCATATATGATAGTTACCCCCCCCCCCCGGACTTTACTTCGCCATGAAGACATTGATACTACGATACTACAACCGCTAGCAACATGAAAACTTGTGATTAGACAAAAGTTTGAGTGCTACGTCCGAACCTTGGCCTCCAAAATTTCCAACCTCGTCCCCTGGTCCTTTTGTCATATTGGGACGGATACGAAAAGTTTCTTAGGTTTCTCAGGCCGTTTGTCCTACGCAGTCTGCTATTCGTATTGTTTCAAAACAAAAGCGTCGACTCAGCTGGTACTTCTTTCGGTCCTACTGCTTGCAACAAAACTTCCCACTCCTTGCTTTCACAAGACAATTGGAGAAAATTTAAAACTAAATGTAGAATTTATGTGTCTGTAATGTAGCCTGCAAACTTTGTGTATTTAGAAGTATTAAATCGTACTGGTGCTTCTAACTGAATTTGTTTACATATTTGAAAAACGTGGAGGTTTCATCGTCTTGCTTTACCTTGTGATGCTTTTTCTTGCTACAAGGGCCGCCGAGAGGAGGGAGCAGGAGGGGCGATTTGCCCCGGGGCCTTGGGGATTTTACCTGCAAGCAACATTCTGAAATACATGTCAACTTCCATCTTTGTTTCCGCTACAAAGGCCTGCAAAGTGTGCGGTTCTCTAAGTACAGCGTCCAAACTTCCTTGGTTAAAACACGTTTGAGTTTGAGTGCCACTTGCAAGATTTTCTTCCCTTTATGAAATTTGGTATTGCAGTTTCTGAGGTTTAAAAAAAATTGAGCCTACCGTTTCTTATTTGCTGTTTCTTATAAGTCCAAAATGTTTAAAGAAGCAGTCAAAAATATACAAGAAATATTAGATGCTTCGAACTTCTTTTTCAACAATGCAATAACTACTCTAACAATGATTCAGGGGCTTTCTTATCATATATCTTATAAACCTAGAGCCAAGACCATCGCAGGGCATATGGTCAGGGCCGCCGAGAGGTTTTGGAGGCCCAGGGGCAAAAGTGCAAAGTGAGGACCCCTGAAACCAAGGCGGGCGGGCAGAAGGCAGGGATTCCGGAAGTACTCCGCGGAAAATTTTTTCGATCACACCCTTTAGATAGCTTAAATGCGCTTCAGAATGTTGCCTGCAGTCCAAATGTTGAAAATCTTACATTATGAGGCCCCGTATAACCCCAGACCCTAGGGCGAATCGCCCTTTCTGCTCCCTCTCGGCGGCCCTGCATATGGTCAACTCATGCTTATGATAAAGACTAAAGAAAATTACGAACTAAACAATAGCCTATAAAGTGTAGAATGCGGAAAGTCTAAAAGCTGTCAGCAATGTCATTTTTTTTACAACATCGAATATGAATCCTCAGGTATCCACTGCGAATAACTTTACCCCTCTTTTCCTCCTCTGAGTGTCCACTGCGTTCCCTATCCCGATTCCAAAACCATCTGCTGTTCTTTACACCATCCTGAGCAATATGACAAATGAAAAAATCGCCAAAACACACAATAAAACTCTCGTAGAGCACTTGATACTCAAAAAGTCATGATATTGGCGTGTGGGCTCGTCGACATTTTTGGTAATGAGGACAGGTTTCTGCTCCTGTTCATCACTTTCATACACGTTTATTGTCAGTTCCAATTTCTTCATAGTAGATTCGTTTCCAAGATCATCTCCGGCAAGGGTCCCTTTTGTTAGAATGTTGAATTTTCTACTTTCCGGCTCATAGAATCGATGAGTTTGTATCTTTGGTATATACTTCTCTAATCCAGTTTCGTTCTTTACTTTTACCTCTATATTTTCCTGTACGTCCTCGGTTTCTTGAACTGGTATAACCAAATCAGGTTTCACTTCTTTGTTTTGAAACATTTTCTCGTTATTCAACTCAATGCAATGAGAAATTCAATTCAATTCGAGCAGAGCGCTGACACGGATTGCCCGCCTCTTGTTTTGAACATCCGAAGCAAACTGCGCAACTGCGCATGTGGCTTCTTTTTATACTGAAACTGACAAAATTTCTCAACTGAACTGGCAGCCATTTTTTCGTATCAGTTGAACGTTTTTGCAGTTAAGAATACTCTTCTCTGATTGGCTAAACCAAGGGGAGCCCCTGTACAGTCGTAAAGACTAGTAAGAATACCCTTTTCTGATTGGCTAAATGATGGGAATTCCCCTTGGAATCGGACTCCCTGTACAGAGCAAATAAATTCAGACAGAAAGAGCTGTCATGGCGGACGGTCCTGTTGGTGGAAGCGAAGGAAGAAAAAATGTCCCAAAGTTGAAAGAACTTTTAAGAAGGCAAAGAAGAGATTCAGATGTAAGTAGAATATTAAGTTTTGAGGACTTTGATGTCCTTTAACATAATCTTTAACGTGACAAATTGTGTTTTAGAAGTGCAGAATTTGGCAGACTGATGGGCCTAAAAAATTGCTAGCGCGCTCTCGCTGCTAGCGCTAGCTCAGCAGACCCGTAAATGTAATTAGACGGCTCACCGAGGTATAAATTTTGGCCTAGACCAGACGTAGATTTTTGCACATCCGAAGACCGGACCTTTTGCATAGTTTTTATATGTCGGACTGGGGTTGGCTGTGAAGATTCAGGATTCAGGATGACTCAGGATTCCTCAGGACTTGGGAGAGGTGTAGGCAGGTAGGTACGAGATTCCTATTCCTGAGGTGATTTGCCCCTCGTGGCTTACGATAGTTTGTGAAGTTTTTAACAACTTTGCAAAACTTTGCTAGCTTATTTCAATTTATCCAGGAAACCAAAGGAGAACATTTCCCTTCCTCTTCGTACAACTTTGTAGAAAACGTCTGGTCATGACCAAATGCCTGTGTTTATGAGGAGACTTGCAATGTTACGAGATGACAGCATGATTTGGGTCAAAATATACAGGGTGAGCCAGAAAAAAGTTCCCACTCTTAGAGATTCTTAGGACCAAGAGTACTTCACAGCATTGCATGTTTCAAATTCTAGTCAAAAGCCAAAAGTTTCTATGTATTTTTGTGATTTTTCTCGCTGTCATGCCAGCACTAGGGTAGACGTATCAGTAAATTCAACTTTACAAAATTGCATGATTACAAAGTTAGTAGTAGCTGAAACGACAGGGCCTAAAAATTGAGCAAATTGTAAGGACTCTCCTTAGACAGAACAATACACACAGAGGGTGTTTCACCTCTCTCAAGAGTTATACGACATCAATTTTCAAACAGATACTAAAGATTTTTGGTCTCATGGCAATAAGTGTGCAGAGCAGAGGATGGCTCTTACCATGAACAATCGCATTTTCTTTATTGATCTATGCAAGGAATTCTTTATGATTTGACCAATATGTTTAAAGGCGATTTGTCAGATTACAACCATGAAATTTTTGTAAAGTTCAATTTACTTATATCTCTAGTGCTTATGATACAACAAGAAGAATCACAAAAATTCTTCTTTCTTTCATCTTTTAGAATTTGTATCATTCAAATTTGTGAAGTACTCATTGTTACCATGAGTTTACAAAAGTCGGACTTTTTTCTGGTTCTCTTGGTAGAATGGTTCAAACAATTTATGCGAGTTACCTTTTTTGTACCTCAATCAACTTGCTTTAGTACTGTCTGCATGATAGAGCACAACAAAACCAAATATCAAAGACATTTAATAGGTTTTTTTTAGAATAACTTAACAAATTATCAATTGGGGCCCCCAAATGATCAAACAATGATGATTTGCTACAGTAAATTTTTTTTAAAACAGCCCAGAAACAGTCTGGAACCATGCGAGAACATTTCCTCATTGTATAACATTGAAGAAAACATCTGGCCACCACCAAATCCACCCTTTCATGTCGTTTTTGACTGTGTTTATGGGAAGGCTAGCAATAGCCAGAAAGTAATGTGATTTAGGCCTACCATTTGCCCTTTGACTCCCAAATGATCTAGCCGTCATTGCAGGGACTGCATTCCAATACTTTACTAGCAAACATTTGTTTATTGATCACGCAATCAAGGAAGAGGTTTAAAATTGAAAAGCAATTTGCTTTTCAAGCTTAAATACAATATCTGCTATTCATGTGGAGGAAAGCACAATTTTGTTATAAATTGTAGGATGAGAATAAAGATGACAATCTTGTTTGCATTTGATCGGTTACACCACATAGCCAGTTGTAAATAACAGTAATGAGAATACACCTCATTGCTGAAGCACACAAAAATCATCCAATTTCATGGTATTCAGCCAATCAAATAGCCCCTTTCCAACACCGTGATACCAAATTAGCCGTTTGAAGTGAATTCTTGAGAACACTCTCAAAAGTTGAAATGGCTACTAAGTTACAATAATTGCATGGAATTCTCTTTGATAAATTAGTAGAAGGGGTGCCCCTCCACATTTTGTAGCATGCGTGGGAAAATATCTCATTTGGAGCCAAAATTACAGTCATTTTCCAGTTGAAGAGTATTGAAATTCATTCAAACATTGATAAAAGTCACTGCAAATAAGATAGATAAAAATCTCAGTGATCATGGATATTGCCCTAATCAATAATCGAAGCACTGGCCCTTCAATTAAGTCTCAAAATCGCAGCTGATTTTCAGTGATTTCTGCCAGAAATGCTATCTGGGCCTCAACTTCTTACCACTTGAAACTCATTTCTTGCCCCCAAAAGGACTTACTTTGTGTTATTTAGCTAAATGATTCACTTACCAATGACTCAAGAAGAAGTTGACTTCATTTTCCTTTTAGATGTCTCCAAATTTTGTTTGAAACACCCAGTCTTGAGCAACTTCTTGGAAATTCGTCTTGTTCCATATTTTCTCTGCAAGTGCCAGTGTGATCTCCTCAAACATATTGCATTGATAGGATTTGTGCTACAGATAATGCGATTCGATACAGTTCATACACTTGTGAATACAGTATAGATATGACATGCTTGATTTTACTCAATTCATTCAAATGGAAACAAAAACGGATAATACATTTTTTGGCTGTTTTTGGTTCACCAATCAAGATCTTACACTAACAACAAAACTAATTTTATTGTTGCGCTGAAAATTTACCTCGTTGCTCCTTTTGCTTGATTGTATTCAATTGTGAATAGATTTGACACATTTCTTGCAAAAATTTTTTGTTGCTTTGTTGTTTTGTGTAAGATCTATTGAAAACTTGGAATTGATAACTGTTGAGGATTCAATTAGGGCTGATCTTATGCTATTACTGTAGTAAACTCTACAAAGCTTTTAGCAAAGTACAGTGGCCATGTTTGATAGCAAAACACGAAGTAAGCTGTGAGGAAACAAAGCAACCAAAGACAAGACAGAATGTTCAACAAATTGCCAATTTTTCAGGCTGCACACATAATATTAAAACATGAAGAAGAGAACATTGCAGCAGTTTTGAAATTGTGTGGAATGGCGTCTAAAAGACACCTACCAAGGAAATGACAAAATAAGTTTGAATTTTGTATGATTGATTTGTTTGCAAAAGTTCTGTATTGAATTTTGTGGCCATAATTCTGTTGTTACAAGATCTTCCCTTGATTGCAGCAACTGTTCCTCTTTTCATTCATTACTTCTATTATGTCAGGATTGAACGGATTTTCTTCCACATTTGCAAAGTCCAGACTTTCTTGCACAAAGTGATGTAATCTGAGTAAACAACCTGTCTGGAAGTGTATTTGAAATATAATTTTCAAGTTAGGATGCCACTTTGTTTTCAGTTGCTTTGTTTCCTCACAGCTAACATCATGCTTTGCTATCAAAACACTCCTTTGCTTTTCAATTTTTAATCTCTTCCTTGATTGTGTCATTGGAAAATTTTTGGTGGCAAAATCCTTGGCTTTCAGTCCTTGAAATGGCTGAAAATTGGCTAGTGTATAAAATGGTTAAAGACAACAGGCAAACATATCTGAATCATATCATTGCTTGTTTCAATAGTGTCTTCATGATAAGATGCAGCAGAGTAAAGTATCAAGTGTATTTAATGGCATTTAGAAAAACTTTTCAGGTTATTGGGCCCTCTTGCTTGAAATCTAGTCCTTGAAGATTTCAACGATATCTGCAGTGAGGAGTAAACAAGCTTGGACCTATTTGCTTTATAGAGCAATAGGTATGAGAGCAGAAATGCCTAGAAAATTAAGCATGCTTTATGCTATATTTCTTCTTACAGGGTCAAAATGAAGCACCATCATTGGAGTTCTTTTATAGAGATTCCGATTCACTTCTGAATGAGATAGCAGGTGAGCTTTTGTGAATAATCTTACAAATAATACATACCTACAGCCTGTCCCAAAATGTTGTTTAATGTTTAATTAGAATTAGAGGTAAAAAGGTAACAATGACAATGCCAAATATAATAATGCAATACCATGCTTGATGGTATGATAACCTAGGGTTAGGATTGGTTTAGTATGATAACCTAAACTGATAGTTTTAACTGAACACCAGAAAACTGATCATGTAGATGGGAAAAAACTGTTTTTTTATGACCATTTGTTTAAACTGATCAGTCTTCTAAAACCTTGGACTCGTTCACCTCTTCAGTTTAAATTGAACATCAATCCTTATTAAAATTCAACACTCTTCTAAGCCTTGCTAATAGAAGGTGTTGTGGCGCAGTGGTGTAATCCTCTGACTTGGAAGCCAGAACAGTCAGGCGGAGTGGATTCGAGACGCGATAGGGCCTCACCACTTAAGCGTCATGACAAGGGGTCGCGGACTCGATTAGCGCTTAGCTACTTCTGCAATCCCAGCGCTTGGCGCTAAAAACCGCAACTTCACCTTCACCTTCACCTTCATTGTACTCAGATTAATTCTTCCGTTATGCCACAGGAAACATGGCTGCCAAAGCAAAATGTATTAAGCACACTGAATATTTTATCTGTATCTTTGAAGCAGGGCCAATCAAGGGATTAACCGTTGAAGAGTCTTTTCTGCATCATAAAATTGTTTTTCTACATTTTTGAACCTACAGCTACTACTATTGGTGCAGTAGCACATTCCGAGACACGATCCATTTTGAAAATGGGGAAAGATAAGTCCATCCATTTAAAACTGATTGTATCGGCGGACATGACTGATTAGTTAAGACCGATGAAAAAACTGACTGTTTAAACTGATGGTGTATTTCAGCCTTAATATCAAGATCTTAAATTAGTTTTTGAGCATTAGATCCTTGCAAATCCACTGAAACTTCATTGAATTACAAGCCTTTAAAGATCCAGTTTGTGCAAAGCCAAAAATAGAGACCTGTTTTGCAGTATCCCCCCAAAGTCAAAATAAATACTTGAAGGTTATCCAGTTTCATGCCATTGTCCAAATTTACATGATGCATAAGACAGCAGAATATACTTTGCTCAGTAGAATTCCTCAGACCTTTTGTCATTCTATGCTTTTTGTCATGGAAAATTAGGTTATCCATGATCCTTTCAAAATTCCTTTTGTTTCTTTGTGATGATGATGATGACTGTTTTCCTTTTTTTCACAGAATTATACAGTTACACAGAAGAAGAAGAATTCAAGATAAATGCAGAGTGTTTTCATCAGGATTTTAGCGAATTTGGTGAGAAATTTTATGGTACAAAATAACAGCAGTTAATAGCGAAAAGTCATTGGTAACCTCAGGTATTTGATACAATTTGGAGGTAACAGAGAGGGGGGCTTGTTAAATTTTGGCTTAGAAGGAGGGGCCTATTACAGAGTGGGGGGCTAAATGGAGCCTTTAGGTTTTAGAATTTCCACATCTCAAATTTTTTACATTGGAAGTTGCTACCTAGTGCATTAGCAATTTACACATAAAGACAGAATAGCCTTTGATTGTTTAATTCTCTTCTATCCATTTCTCAAAAAGTCGCCAAAAGAGACAGTAGCAATACTGATACTGGCAGGTAAATGTGTGAAACATTGTTTCAAAAGATTTACAGACCCTGCAGAAAAAGTTCTTATTGTCAATACACAAATAATGACATACAGACATTGGCAAAGTTTGATATCCATGAAGTTGATACGAGGTGAGCCCCAGGCAAATATATCATTTTTGGCTATATTCTAACCCAAAATATTGGACTTACCTACCTGTAAGTGCATGGGCTGAGTGCCTCCCAGGGAGTCGAGTAAAGAAATGCAGGCTCACTGAAATCAAAGCAATGATATTGAAACTGTCCTTTTCACAGATAATATACTCAGTTAGATTACGTAATTTTCCAGGTTTAAATCTGTTTAAAGGCCCTTTCAGACTTGTCAGAAATGAGTGGAAATGATGAGCAAAATTTCCTTGGTGTTCCTTCCAAACAATAATGACATTAACATTTATTTGCAAATGTTTTGTCCCGTTTGGAGAATGGAATCCTTGTGAATGAGTTTCTTATACAAGGGGGAAGATTTTCATCTTTCCAAGAGGATTGCCCAAGAGAAACAGTGTTCAGATCATTGCTGTAAGGGAGAAATATTAGGGAAATTTGCTGGTGATTTCAGAGCATTGTTAAAGTTTGTTTAAAGCGAGTTTCTTTAAGAAATCCCCCTGTGAAATCTGATTTCAACCAGGAAAACTTCTGACATTAACTTAACATTTTGGCTGTTCGAATTTTATATTGCAAAATATTGCCATTTGCCCATTTTGGTATTTATGAAGGAGCAGTCTTTCAAACAACATGATTTTTTTCTGACTCAGCTTGGTAGTTGATATCCCTCCAATATTTAAAACTTTATGATGCTCATTGTATCAACAGAGAGTGTGTGCTGAAATTTTTAGTTTCGTTTTAGAAAATCAATCATGGAAAGAAACACCCCCAAAAAGGAAGAGACAATATATGTTACGAATGCTGGACAAACTTGAGACCGTTTCTACTGAAGAAAGAAGAAATGCTGCAAGAGCTATGTTGTATCTCTGTCAAGGTAGGGCTTCCAGAAGTATGAATAAACACTGTTTTCTTTCTTCTTTTTTATATTTTTGCTGCTGTAAAATCCTACAATGCATATTGCGAGCTACAATACTGCCAGGATGATAAGCCAGGGAATAAATGATAAACCATTAAAAATGAAGGACTTTAACTGCAACCTGGCTGAAAAAGTGGGGTGGAAAATGATTCCTTTTGTAGTCCATCCCTAAGGATAATTGATTTTAGGCGCAATTTTGCAAATATTCCATAAGAATTCTCAGGATGAAATATGCTGATCTGTAATATATAGTGTACGGTTAGAAGAGGGCCTAACTACTCAAAGAAACAGGTATCTTTGTGGTCTTTTGCGCTTTTCTTTTCCAGTGCTAACTAGTGTCGCCCACCAGGGCATCTTCAGAGCAACACATCATCGTGCTGATCTGTAATATATTTATTGATAGGAATGTGTAGGGAATCAAGCACAGAGGAAGAATTGCTTGCCATGGTAAGTTAAAAGTTGTTCTTGTTTGAAGGATAGAGTCTAGAGTCACATTCAAATGTTTTCCGCACCTTTTAAGTTGTTGACACCGTTATCTATAGATGCAGTTATGGCCTAAATTATTCATACTCAAGCAAACTCCAAAAGAATAACTTTATATGCGGGCCAACTATACCCAAGATATTGTATTCCTTGACACATCTTTTTTAAGTGCTTTTTCAGCCTTTTTGTCATATTCTGTCATAATTTCAGATCGCTTGTAAAAATTTTGTCGCCAATAAATTGATTGAAAATAAACTCTTCTCTCTTAAGTTAGCCTTTGACTGTCAGATTAGCATGTAATTTTTGACTCATGGAGTCATTGGGATAGCTGATAATTTCCTGTCCGTCGTGCAAGTTATCTTTTTGTCATGGTGCATGGGGTTGTTTTGGCAGTAATGTAGCATGGAGTCGACAAACAAATTGATGACACCTAAACAGCTAAGAAGGCTCCCTGCGGCGCTCTCCTTCGGCGCTCCCTGCTTCCCTTGGAATAATGAAGTCAATTGCCGCAATAGGCAATCAAAAAACAAAGGAAGCACATCCTTTCCAATACTCGTGAGGGCTGTTTGGACTCTCGATTGACTAATTAGATTAATAAACAATTATAAGATAAAAGGGTTGATATCAATTGCAGTATCGGGGTACTTGACCTTGCGTTTTTGATTCATTTATCAGACTAGGAAATAGGACACCTTTCATTTTGAGTTCGTGTTTTATTTCAAACTATGTTATTATCAGTGCGAATATATCGGCACGCTGTTGCTTGCGGTACTATTGGTTGAGGATAAAGACTGTACCTTGACTTGATTATGGCTCAGAGGCGTGCTCCATGAGTCCCCCGAAGGGTTTTTTGATTGAATATCGGGCTCATACTTGTTATTTTAGTCCAAAACCCACCAACGTTTTCATTTCTTTCTTGCCCGATATAAGTTAGTCATTATGTAGACTTGCTCCAAGTCTATTCCGAGATATATCAGTACTAAGGAACATAGTTACTTCTGCGGGGGCGTAAACCTTGAAGAGGACGTTCGCTTTTCCTTCGCAGCGTCCTCTTCAAGGTTTACGCCCCCGCAGAGGTAACTATGTTCGTTAGTGCTGATATATCTGGGAATAGACTTGGAGCAAGTCTAGTCATTATGCAGTCTAACACACATCAAATATGGTTGATTTTCAAATAGTAGTCCTTTCTTGGGCAGCCGGTAGTAACATTGTTTACATCCAGTTTCTCTGACAACTTTTCTTTTATTCTAGTTGTCATGGTCCTAATATAATTCATTTTGTTCTCATATAGATGTCACAGAATGTTTTGCTTCTGTATCAATGTGGAATATTTGCAGTTGTTCAACAGTTGCTCATAATGGAGGCTGAGTAAGTAGTTTTGTTGATCAAACTAAAGGATCGTCTCCAAATTATCGTATAGCTTTTATACGAATTGATACGAATTCGATCGTTTACATGAAAATGTGTTATACGATTTAATTCGTATAGCCGCACAAGAGATGAGAATTGTATACGAATTGTTTGATTCCCATCAGAATTATGATACGAATTTGATCCGAATTTGATACGATTTTGATACGAATTGTGTATACGAATTGCTTAAACGATTGTGTTACGACTTGTGTTTACGAATTGCTTATACGAATTTGATACGAACTGCATACGAATCACAAACGAATTGTATACGAAGTTATACGAATTCTAAAAGGTGATACGAATTCTAAAAGGTGATGATACAAATTAATTCGTATGCAGCTTATAGAATATCGTATCAATATCGTATAATGCTACGAATTCCTTAGACGAATTTGATACGAATATTTGGAGACGATCCCTAAGCATCCGCTGCTTGGTGCACAAATTTTTGAAATCTTAGACGGGTTGGTGTAAAATTTTTATTATATATTTCTTTGAATTAGCTGGTTTGAGAGGAACTTACAGTGCGTTGCTGTAAATCTGCACCAGAGATTTTTCGATATCTTTATCATTTTCTGAATGGCAGCATTGTAATTTTTTGAAGGATCTGATGGAAAATTTTTAAAACTTGAAATCATTGTAAATCCTAGATCAATATAAGAAATATTATGGAATCTTCACGAAAGCCATGCTTCTTGAAGGCCTACAATAAAGTTTCAAGTAGAAATCTATCGCTCTTCTGGTTTAGGATTTAGAAATCTGATGATGTCACACCCTCAAATGTAATAAGTGCTGCCTGTTAGCTCGGTTAAGCGCTTGTTTGTTCGTCTTAACCACTCCCGAAGGCGCGCTTGTTCGCACGAGACTTCAATCAGAAATATATACTTCGACTTCTCCAATGTCAAGATATACTTCCAACAAAACGATATTTATTCATTTATTTATTTATCTGTTTATTTATTTATTTGTTTGTTTATTCATTTATCTATTTCCAACAAAATTTCAGTACATCATCCTAGTAATTTACAAACAAAATGACGTCATTAACTGAAACTTAATATCAGTGGATAACTTGAAAACGAATTGAGATATCAAAGAAATTTAAACTGGAGTCCGTATCATTCGCAGTGCCGTTGATTTGAATCAATAGATCATCTTTAAAACTCGGCGTGCTACGCTAGCTCCTCCGTAGTAGCAAATAATTTCACCCTTCGCAAATGAACAAAGGGGCAGCAATGAAGCACAAGTGCTGTTGTTGTTGTTGCTGTTGTTCAACCACATATGTTGATGTCTGTTCGTTTGCTTTTCATGTAGGAATATTGAATCTGTTCAAGCTGCTATGCAAAAGCCGTCAATATCCATTGCAGACAGCATTGATTTAAGGTATGTGTTGTATTCATATGTCCTTGGGGGTAGGGCCTGTTTACGAAACCCCCCAGTAACTACCCCGCTGAAACATTACCCCGCCAACGTAGAAGGAAGACCCGCTGAGAAGATTTGTTTCCCCACCAAGTTTGAAATTAAATATTTTCCCCGCCATGCTGCTGTTGTTTCCCCGTTGAAACGTTTGCCTCCCCGCCAAAAAATTATACAATTTTTTTTTCATGGTTACATTTGAAAATTTCCTTTCCCCTTCAATATATCTCCGATGAAAATATATAAAATTATTACTTCCCGCTGCATTTTTTATGTCCGGCGGAGTCGTTACTTGGTGGGGGGAGGGGGTGTTTTACGCGATTCTGCAAAGCCAGGATATCTCACTAATATGTGCTCGGAATTCAGCTCTAACCTAAAATCTTCTCTCAGAATGTCAGCAGTTTCAAGGATAAGATGAGGGAAAAATTCATTAAAGACATTCATTCAAAGTCGAGAAAATAGCCCCTATATATATTCTTAACTTTCTAATAGCTGTATAGAGGTAACCATCAACAATATAAAAAAAGCAAAGAAAAGCTGCATTATTGTCAGATTTCGATCAATAAATATCATTTTACCTTTCTCTTGTGGAAACTTTTCTTTCATAGACACCTCTGGGGACCATTATGGAAATAAAGTTGCATTGGCCTTTTAATGCCATCCCTGCCATTTGAAATTGGGGGGGGGGGTGTTACTACATTTTAATTTTTGAATTATTATCATAGTTTATTACCTGAATGGAGTTTCAAAAACGAGGCAATACAGAATCCCGCCATTCCTATTGGCTAATCACACATTTCCCGCGGGTTTCCCGTAGCTTAGTATAATACGATACAAGGACGCGTTTTTGTCACCACAGCAACTGCTTAGGGCCTAGGCCTGCGAGATTTGCAGTGAACTCAAACGACATGATTGTAACAAAATGTGTTTGATGAAATGCGAGTCAAGATTAGAAGATGTCAGGTAATAAAACTCATACTAACCGATTTTATCGTTGTACAGGAAAATATAAAGCCCTCGGTGTTAATGCACAGACCTCGCAAGCTCGGCCTGTACTTCTAAGACCTCGGGCTTTATATTTTCCTGTACAACACAAAACCGGTTAGTATGTGCATAGTACATTTCCAATAAGATTTCTTTTTTCCTCACAATTTTGATGATCTTTTTAGTCCTCTTTCTTGTTGGCAAATTTTTAGTCACTTCCTTACTAGCTTGACTATATACTATAATTTGATCCACACATGTCGAGCTTTATAGAGAAGCTGCAAGTCGACTTGATGTTCTAAAGAGGCTTCGATCTGATATTTGTTTCGAAGAGAGAAAAGTCTTTGTTCAGAGCTTTGTTTATTGAAATTTCAATAACTGTCCTTTAGTTTGGCATTTCTCTTCAGCAAAATCCATGCATAAGATCAATTTGATGTGAGGATGTGCACTTAGATTCTTCATAATCATCAAGTCAGTTCGTATGCTGATCTTCTACTGAAGTTGCAAAGATGTACGATGCATGTTCCTTGATTTGGATCTCTTTCTTGAGACATACTTTAAACTTTGAATGATCTGAACCCATCCTTCATGGAAGATATTTTTCAAAGTAGAGCCTCTAGCTATTCATCATGAAATCCTCATAATCTTTCTCATTGTAGGTCAAATCAGTTTACTTTCAGCACAAACAGTCTCAGATTCTTAGGCCCACAGATTTGGAACTGCTTAACTTAGGAGTTGAATTCGGCGGACAACCGTAATATTTTGCTATATCGGTTTCCAGATTTCAGGCTCTTACCTTATGCTACCTTCGTTTGGATGCGCTTCACACAAGCTGCAGAAAGTTTTCGCTGTTTGTTTTATATAACTTTTCCTTTGACTAATGGGTACACTCGTAGGCCAGAATAGCCGAGCTGCCCTTAGAAGCACATGACTTCCGTCTCTTTTTATATGGGAATGTCATCATGTCCTGGAGAATTCTTAAAGGGAGACATCGGGCGTAAGACTGCCCCGCAGCAACCATTCAACCTGCTCACAAGTTTTTAGGACACCCTGGACATGTTTGAATATTTCAAGGAAGTGCTCGCTCAATGCTTAATAGTATTCATCTGCTAGATCATGATAACAGTGATTTTATATTTCAGAATCTGCATCAACATTTTGTACACTATTGTGGAAGTCATCCGAATCAACCAATCAAAATCTGAAGAAATGAGTACAGCTGCGGAGGCTTTAAGAAATGATTTAGGTATGATAGCCCCTTCAATACAGTACAAGTTGTATTAAGCCCCCAGGGGACTTGTTTGGTGTCGGGGGCGCCACAAGGTCGATTAAAAAAGGAGGCCTTTTGGAAAGGTGGGGGGATGACAACGATAGCATTTTAGGGTTGGGCTTATTTGAAATCTTTGCAGATTAGGGATAGCCTTTTCGAGATTGGACTTGATAGAGAGAGGCTTATTAGAGCTTTTTACGGTAGCTACAAGTCAGTTTTTAAAAAGTCATTACTGATGAAGGCTTACGCCGAAACGTTTACTAGAAGTGTTTTTTCTTTGAATATCTATTTCATGTTTAAAGCATCTTTGAGAATGAGCTTTTGAGAATATATTAAAATGTATTTATATATTGTAATGTAGTGTATTAGAATCTTGAGAATGACGTACTGCAATAGTTTTTAGCAAATAGAAATATTTGTGTCAGTTGAACTCAAATGCCAGGATTTAAATGCACTTAACGTACCGAGTATAGTCCTTCATCAGTGGTGATGAGAAATAGAACGTACAGGGCAGTTAAGCGGCAGAGGTCGAAAAATCGAAAGACAGAGAACTATAGAGTGTCGAATAGACTTGAATCTGCAGGGAAGAAAATAGCATCTAGGAGGCTACAAAGGAAGAAAAGATGACGCTAAAGTAAAAGGGCCGATAAAAAAGAAAATTGTTGGTTGAGTCCATTGGGGAAAAGTGTCCCAACGTTTCTCTGGTGTTTTTCTCCAGGTATTGCAATTTGGCGCCATTGTTAAACCAAGTATAGACAAGTCCGTTTTTAATGGTCAGGCATAAGCCTTTATACCAGCCTTATACCTGGAGGATTGTGCTAAGAAAGACTATAAGTGTGTCGAAAGAGTATAAAATATTCTATATATTCTATTATTACCTGACTGAAGTTTCAAAAACGAGGCAATACAGAATCCCGCCACTCCTATTGGCTAATCGCTTATTTCCCGCGGGTTTCCCGTAGCCTTATATAATACGATACAAGCACGCGTTTTCGTCGCCACAGCAACTGCTTTAGGCCTGTGAGATTTACAGTAAACTCGGACGAAATGACTGCAACAAAATGTGTTTGATGAAATGCGAGTCAAGATTAGAAGACGTCAGGTAATAAAACTCATACTAACCGGTTTTATCGTTGTACAGGAAAATATAAAGCCCTCGGTCTTAATGCACAGACCTCGCAAGCTCGGTCTGTACTTCTAAGACCTCGGGCTTTATATTTTCCTGTACAACACAAAACCGGTTAGTATATGCATATTATTATGCAATAAACGAACTCTTTTCTTGCCTCGGCAACAAATCTATCTTCACAATGTATATTTTGACAGATGGAAGTAACGAAGAGGAGGATGATGGCCCATTTGCTTACCTCTTATTCGAGATGATTTTGAAATTTTGCGCTGGAAGTGCTCCTCATTATCCCATCAAGAAACTTTTGTTGCTCCTTTGGAAGGTTGTACTGGTGAGCTTTTCAACTTTTACCTGATTCCATTCTTTTAGCTACTGCAAACAGGAATGGACTGAGCCTACATCCTTAGGGCACGACTGACTTAACATAATAATTATCCAATTGCGTACCTCGTATTTGAAGTGATTTCAAAGTTGGATATGGGAAGTTCCCCCCATTAAAGAAAGCAAGCCATATTATTGCCAGATAGTCAAGGAGCAGTGGTCTTCAAATGGGGATTGCCTTTTTATTCAACCGGCAGGGTTTCGGCGGTATTTGCCGGACGGTTAAGATTCCTTGGCCTAAGGAGCCGAAGTGTTCGTTCCGAATTGAAAACAATTATCATGTTCAACTTCTGTGATTTTTGTAGCTCTTCCTTTCCGTGGAGTTGCTTGGGACTAAATTGTGTAGCGGTACTTCCGGAAGCACCGTTCATCGTCGATTTGACATGGAAAACGCTAAGCTTCGTTGGCGATTCTTTTACATTTTATTAGGTTGGCTTTTGAAGGTTAATTTTTGTAGTTTTTATCGGTATCACTCTGCTATCACTCTACGAATAGCTGAATATCGTTGAACTGTTTATTGTCAGAAGTCACGTAGACACCATCATTTCGAATGCACGCGGGAGCACTGTTTGTTAATGACGGATTTATAGTTAACATGAGCTTATTTCAAAAACTGAAGATATGTGAAAAGTCGAGTAAGAGATGGAGACCATGAGAATAGAATGCAAGTTTGCTTTGCGGCTAAAGGAATTATATAACGTGTTTCTTAAGCAGATCGTCTGGCGAATACGTCCGGAATTTACCACCGATACCCTAATTGTAACCTTTATTTTGAAGATTCTTTACCGTTTGAAATATTTGCATTCTGTTCTTCAGTTCACTCTTGGTGGTTTCGATGAATTACTAGACGTGACGAAGAAAGCGAGGACAAGAGCAGGGTTATCACCAAGCTTTGAAGAGCAATCCTTCGAAAATTTTGGTCATTCCCCTGAATTCTACTTGAGAGCATCATCGCCTCAAAGGGAAAAAGAAGAAAGAAAAAAGAGGAGTGAAGTTTCAAGTCAGAATAATGAAAAGGAAATTGAAAAGGATGTCGTTTCTGAAGATGATACAAGTAGTTATATGAGGAATAATATACAACTGAGACCTAAAGTAAGGTAGGTCATTAAGGACCGATTTTGTAACACAGAAGCAGAAAGTTGCTATTGTTACAGAGCCTGCCCTCGTTTTTACATTGAATAGCATATGGCAGTAGATCTGGGCTTCCCTATGAAAAGGCTCCAAATCTTGTAAATTTGTGACATTCTGCGTGCTATTTTTGTTTTTCTGGCAATCAAATTAATGGCCTTTATTCTATTGCAGACAAAAAGATGTGCAGGCCTTTCTACAATCGTGTCGAACAAAATTCGTTGGATACCAACTTGCAAGGTACTGCTTTCCGATATTTAGACCATATGCACCCTGTCATCTACGGTCATATAAATACTCGTTAAACCGACTCAATTGCTGTTGCTTTTCGTCATTTTGCGGTGTTTCTACCTAAAATTTCATTCGTAATGCGTCATCGCAAGCATCTGTGGATCCGACGAGCGACGTTTACATCGTGGCCTTTTCTTTTTCGATTTATTTCACCTATGACATGTTGGTAAAAGTAAGCCGTTTTTCAAAAGTGTCAGTTTACTTTAATGATTTTAGCGAATTTTTTGGACTGGAAAATTTAAGTACCACATTAATTGAAATTGCGTAGGTCCTGTAACAACCAAATTCCTTGCAACTCGCTAATTTTTACTGAATTTGCTCAATCGAAATATGTACTCCAATTTTGAAACGTTGGAATTTCTTGATTTTCAAACAACAAAGAATTTCCAAAAATGGCTGAATAATCACATTTCCGAATCAAGGACTTGCTTGTCATGGTTTAAGTCCCAAAACACGTCTACAAATGCGGCAAGGAGAACAATTGCTGAAAGGAACCTTTCCTTAAAGCCTATTCTTTTTTCGCGTTAACAGATCCAAGGATGCTTTTAGGTGAAGAGAACAAGCCGGACATAGCCTACTTGAAGCTAATTATATCCCCTTATCAAACGCCGAACAGGAAACATAAACTAGTTTACAGTTTGTATATAAATTGTTATGATAGACTTCACTTTCAAATGTTAGTCGCATTCTGAAGAGAACATAAGTTCGAAACACCTTAGTGTGTTGATTTAAAGTCTTGTTTCTTTGCCTGCATTTCTTACAAATTTTTTTGAATTACTTGAAAAGTAATAGACATAGCTATATCTCGTGGCCGCAATGAATAATCTAAAGAAACGCTTGTTTGCCTCTTCTTTCCTTAGCTAGCACAATGAAACCACACGTGTACACGTGTCAAAGATATCAAATACAATAAATAATATCTTTTTCAGTACTGTTTTTGAGCTATGGCTGAAATAAAGTGGCCTAAGAGATTTGGTTTGGTTTCTTCTTGACGTCATATTATTCTCTTCGGCAGTGACACAACATCAACGGCTGGTCTCCCACGGCCGATAACAGAAGGCTTGAAAGTTTTGAGAAGCGTAAGTTGGCTAGTTCTGATAAAGTGTCCTCTCAGTACTGTATTCATACAGAAGATACAGTGAAAACCCGCACATAAGAACCTAAGATTTTTAACTCAGCCTGTTTAGGTTCTTATTCTATGAGGTAAATCCCACAATCAGGGTGTAGGTTCTTAACATAGGGTCCAAAAATGCAAGAAAACAATGGATAGTTGAAGGTTTAGCACTGAAACATGCTGCCAATATTACAAGCAACGCAAAGCTCTGTGTTAAAAGACATAGTCCTTTCTCATCTCCTGACCCATCCACAGTCATTAGTAAACCAGTTTTTTCTGAAAGTTTGGTGAAGAGTTCCTTGTCTTCCCTTAGGTCCCGACATGCTTCACTAGTCCATTTTGTCATCAACACTCTTCTCACCATAGCTGAATTTATTTCCTAGTGAATGAAAGAATGAATTTTATACCCTTTATTAAGAACCTGGTTGAAATATCAGGCTGAAATGGTTCTTATTTATTGGGTACAAAATTCATCATTTCAGGCTGTAGGTTCTTAATAAATGAAGGTTCTTATGTGCGGGTTTTTACTGTACGTCATGTGACTATATCAATTCGTCCTCGAATACTAGACCTTGGGGTAAAAGAAACGGTAACGGCTGCACATAGTGCATCGCACAGGGAGTTTATCAGTGTCTCGTTAGTTTATTGAAATGAATCAATTTTAGAATGTTGGGAGAGGCTAAAATCATTCAATAGATAGGCGAGCGTCGAAAAGAAAGGTCTACTTTAAATAAGCCGCGTGCAGCTTACCACTGATCGAGCTTGTGGCGCTGTTTACAAAACTTTTGACAAAATGACGAGTTTCTCGCGGCTTTCTTTGAGTAGCTAAATATTTGGTTTGCGTGCAAGAACAACTAATTTTTGCAATTATTTCTTTGATTTAGCTTTGACTGACAATTTCTACCTGTCCTTTCCATACTCACTATCGTGATGTAGAATATGAGAGATATTTATACAACTTTTCGCGAGGCTTTGTTCAAATTTGCCCCTTAAAAAATGACGTCTTTGCTACATTGCTGTTATAGCGTCATGCCGTCTGTATAAAGACTTCAGTTATATTCGAATTCGATTTATGAATCAAGAAACGATAAGAACCTGCAGCCGTGACCTTGAGCATAGTAACATAGGCCCCGTTCACACTGCTCCGTTTTTGTACAAAACGGAGGGAAAAACCTGCATTTTTTTTAAAGTGTTCACATTGATCTCCACAAAAACGCCACAAAAACGGAGGTTTTCGAAAACGCTGTCGAAAGTGGACATCCACAAAAAATGAAGTTTTTGAAAACGCTCTAGATCAATGTGAACGCACAAAAACTGAGGTGTTTGAAAACGCTCCAATATTCAACAGTGAGCTTCACAAAACCGAAGCAATGTGAACCACAAAAACGGATATCTTTGCTCTGTCTTTGTTATCAGGCAGATCAATGTGAACGCACAAAAACGGATGTTTTTCTCTCCATTTTTGTACAAAAACGGAGTAATGTGAACGGGTAGCTTTGATCCAACAAAAAAGCATCATTCCAAAAACGGAACAGTGTGAACGGGGCCTAAGTGAGTTCTCAAGAATTTTAGTGAATTCTCACAATAAAAGTCTTGTTTCTGAAGAAATTCTGCAATAAATTGTCTATACCCTTTCATTTGACTCAAAAATAGACAGAATCGGCTAAGGTTTGTTTACATTCATTTCAAGTCATGTGATCAATCTCTTGATAAAACTCCTTTTGATCTCTGTCAATTATTCCGTGCCATGAAAAGTTGTACCATGAGTGCAAAAAGTTGCATATTACTAAAATTTCCCAATAGTATGGTCACGTGACTTGAAATTGAAGAACAAACCTTAGCTGATTAGGTCTATTGTTTTTAATCCAGACAGGATGACGTCATGGCAGCGTTGCACTGATATCGTGTCATAGGGTAAAATGAAGAACTCCAACAATGCTTCTTGCTGTAACTTGAAGATTGAAAATTATGCGTTATTTTCTTTTCAGCATGTGTTTGTATCCCTTGCTGAAATTCAAATTAAGAGAGAAGAAGACACTACAGACAGACCATTTAGTAAGGTAAACTCGTTTGTTGTCTTTCTACTTCTGAAAATGTCTTCAAGAGAGCCCCTTCACTTGCTAGTTCTCTCTTGTCGGTACTTTGTAACGAAGAACTGGAAAGGCACTTTGGTATACTGTGAAAGCTCTATTGAGCCCCTTTCCATTGATTCCCCTCTCTAATAAGCCCTTTGCACCCATGGCAAAATTTTAGGTAACCCCCCCCCCACTCTATCAAGTTCCCCTCCATTTACATGAAATGCAAGAGTTTTTCAAAGATTTTTCTTTTTTTAACTGAGCACGTTTGCATGTTACTTTTAATACGGTTTTTGAAAAAAATTTGGTCAACAGAGACTCATATCATAATATTACTCTGAAAAACCTGGCCCTATTTAGGCCCAAAGTCTGTGATTCCTGAAATACCAATCAGATTGCGAGATTTGTGAATTACTATTGTTACGGTGTAAATGTGATCGAATTTCGATTCGAATGAAGAATTAAAAGCACTCCCACGGGATTGAGGTTCAAAGCCGTGATTCCATCGTCATTCCATTGATCATGGTAGGAAATAGGGCCACCTGTTTCATTGTTTCATTATGAGTCCCTGTTGAGCAAGGTTTACCGCAGGGATACAAGGGACTCATCGTCATAAGTCTACCTACGTAGTATATACAAAATGTTTAACGATATTTAGAATTGGGACATATTATAAACATCGTATATAATCGAAAAATCGGTCTCAAGTGTAAGAAAACCAGTTTTGTATATCTGTAAGGCCTGTTTCTTTTAACTGAACTGTGAAAGAAGAACTGTAAATGCTACATTTTTCTTGCTAACAATACCGTCTCAACGACTTAGCAGCCAATGATTTTAGTGTAGAAATTAGTTCATCAAGTTTCTGTAGTTTTATGTGATTTTGCAAGAATGTGTCTTACCCCAAATACAATTTTTTTGCAGGGAAAGACAGAATTGCCTCAGACAAGAGCAGAATTATTGTACAAAGCATTGCTGCCAGTATTGCCGCAATATATGGTAAGTTTGAACTCTGTAATCGTCATCCTTTCTACGCTAATCATTTTATGATCTATTTCTGTATCTCCAGTCCTAAAGAGCTTCATTTCTCCTAGCTTAATTTCTTATTTTTAGTAATGATTTCAAAATTTTTTTCCTCTAATGCCTCCCTAAAAGTATTGAAATGAATTGTCTCTTTTTTTCTCCAAGATACTAGCATTTAATTTTGAAATATAGATGGAAATTTTCCCTGTGAATTTTATCAATTTTGCAACTTGGATTATATGTATCAGACACTTTGGCATGACTATCCGTTTTAACCTGAAACATTAGACTCAGGAAATAGTCCCAGTCATCGCAACAGAAATAACGACAACAACAATGGCAACACCAAGAACATTTTTGTTTCTTCTCAAACCGGGGATTATGGATCTTCATGTAAAAACTTTAGTGTGAACTGCACAGATATATCTGTGCACTAAGGAAAGAGGCTAAGACGTTGTCTCCGAAACAAGGCAAGCAACCTTCGACAGTTTGAATTTCTCATTGCTGCGTTGAAGTTTATGGAAGCTAATTAGCCTTAAAAATGAGGAACTCCTGGATCGCAGTGAATGGTTTGTTGATTTTTGGACTGAGGAAGCATGCATCTGGATACTTGCGGCGTTTGTTCATGGCTAGTATGACTGAAAACTTGAATTTTTAGGCGTTTTAGCGTCGGAGGCTCGAGCCGGCAACTTAAGCCCGCTTGCCATTGCCTGGAGCACTCAGCTTGTTGCTATGCTTTCCATATGCCGGCATGGAATCGAGAGGGGAAAACTTCGTCCTAATTTTCAATGTGAAAGTCCATGAGTCGCAGTTTTATGGTTTGAGTGACCATCAGTCTATCAATATCGATAAGTGCAAATATGCTATCAGTCTACTGAATTATTCCTAACATGAAAATCTATTCAGCCCTCCGTCAAGCCCCCTGAGAAGCCTCCAAGTCAAAAGAGCTATCACTTGCATCCATATCATTTGACTTTTTGAATGATCCCTCCCCCTTCTCCTTTAAGCTCCCCTTTTAGCGTCTCCGAAATTAGTTAAGCCCAAGGGGCTTAATAGAGCTTTTATCGTGTATGCTCTTTATCGTTCTAGATAACTCTTTTGAAGATTTTGCTGGCCTCAGCACCAACAGCGAAAGCAAAAACAGATTCGATTAATATTCTAACAGACGTTCTTCCAAGTGAAATGCCGTAAGTTGCCCGGTCCTTCACTACATTTTTCAAAGATACGTTTAAGCATTTCTTATTT
Organism: Aurelia sp. 4 Dawson et al 2005; assembly: GCA_964019985.1. Lineage (NCBI taxonomy): Eukaryota > Metazoa > Cnidaria > Scyphozoa > Semaeostomeae > Ulmaridae > Aurelia > Aurelia sp. 4 Dawson et al 2005. Next base: position 19,990,458 of record OZ026501.1, on the reverse strand, counting down.
GAGCAATTCCTTTACCTTTAAACAAAGAGTGTTAAATATAAACTTATCCATGCTAAGGGAGCGGTCATTTTTAATCCTGGGTACCAGGGCGGAGGATAATTTCGCACCATTATAGAAAATTTCATACCCCATCTTGAACATAGAAGAAGTTTTCGTACCCCATCATCTTTCAGCAAGATGGTTTAGCGCCCCATCCAGAAGTCTTTTTCCATAAAACATAGATAAATGGACAGGTACCAAGTTGTCCCTGGCGAATTTCATACTGCTCAAGTGATTAATCATTTCCAGATGTCTGTTAACTTTTTGTTTCAATCTTTGATCGATGTCTTAATCCAAAATTTCTTCAAGCAAAATAGTATTGTACCCCATAAGAATTGCTTTAAAAATTTTCGTACCCCCATAAAATGATGGGAGAAAGTTTAACCCTAATCCGCATGGGGGGGGTGTTTTCCACCCCCCCCTCGAGGTTTTTCTTGTCGTGTGTTTAAAAGACATCACTTATGTCCCCCAAACCCCTCTGACTTTTACTAATTATCTGTTCGCCACATTTTGATCAAAAAATTTTTAAACAATAGAGCTCACAGGTCACGTGACATGCCCATATTTGGAAGCAGGTAGCAGAAAAATCATTGTTTTTGTTGATTTGAATGGAAATATTTGATCAAATTATGAAGTATTATACACCAAATGAATCAGTAACCGAAGAGCTTTAATTTGATTCCGGAATTTCTGGAATTTGATGATGTCAGCATTTTTTGATGATGACGTTATTTTGGCCGCCATTTTGGGCTAATTAGCAAGCTTTCTGAATATTTTCGAAATTTTTCGATTGAAAACACTCCAATGATACGTTTGTAATGGAGTAGTACCACTTTGCAGCTTCTTTTTGTCTATTTCTACAGAGAACAAATTCAGTCCATTAATAAAGTCATTCAGATTGGCTAATTTCTGCCAAAATATCACTCCAAATTCATTAATTTCAATGAAATGATATCTTCATATCAAATTTGTGGCTAAGTTGAACCAAAAACTACCAAATTTTCATGGAAAGCCTTCGCTGAATTCAAATTTACCTTGGAAACCTGATTTTCATTGATTTGAAACTTCATGACGTCACTATGACGTCATAAGGTGTGGCAGCCACACCCAAATTTCGCTACAAGCTAGAAATTACCTGATCTATAATGGTGCCAAGTTGCATTGAATTCTGATTAGGCTAAGGCAGTTTTTAGAGGGGGTGGAAAGAACTCCCCTCCCCATAAATGGTAGCTCGAAAAAAGCCCATATGGATTAGGGTTAATACCCCAGCCAAAAATCCTCCGCCCCGTTACCCAGGATTATAAATGACTGTTCCCTGAATGAAAAGTATTTCAGATCATTGATATTGTAAGATCAGGACCGTTACCTGACAGCATTTGCACCGTGTGTTGAGAGATGGAGCTCTGAAGGATGATCAGTGACAGTAGCAATTGCTGTTGTTGTTGTTCTTTTGTCTGGAGTTCTTATTTTTCAGCATCTTTCTCCTATTCTGGCCTGACATCCAATGTGAAACGGATTCGAGTATTTATGTGTATAATGCGAAATCGTTTGTTTGTTACTTTGTATTTATTCATTTTATTGTTGATATTTCCATGTCTCTATGTCAATGGCCACAGGGTAGTCATTGTCCTTTGCTCCTTGTGGTCCTGTCCCTGTAATGTTTGCATAATAGTTTGTATAGTAATTAGCAAGCACAGTGGGATGTAGATTAAGGTGAATAGCAGGTGTCCCAAAAAGTACTCCCGTGTGAAAAGTCCCCAAAGTTTGGCTATTACGCATGTCTAAAATTTTCTTTTTGATTCCTCTTGTCAATGGCCCAAAAATATTTGGAGATGATGAATTTTTTGTTTTCGGTACTTAAAAGAGTATGAAATAACGCGTTGAATCATCTCATTCTGAGCCATACTGTTTTAAGCAATATTGTTAATCTTGTTTGAGACTGTTATGTTGAGATTTTTCATTGTCTTTCAAGTCTATAATAATAGTTAGCGTGTCTTCTGACATTTATGACAAAACCAGAAACTTAGCAGATAAAATGAATTAATCTAGTACGTATCATTAGTGCTTCTGGCAGCATTTTTCAAAATCAGGCGGCCCTAAAAAGAGGGTAAGTTTCTCATTTCGGAACCAGCAGTGGCGGCGCCACCTCTGAAAAATCCGAAAGAAGTGGGGGGGGATTTTGACGTAATTTTCAATCTAAAGGTATGTCCAAAAAATTTATGTCATGTTTCTTTGACTATTTTTGCCGACTTTTGGGATATGGGGGGACAAGTCCCCCAGTCTTCCCGTGGCCCCCCGCTGAAAAACAGTCACGAAATCAGCTATACCTGGAAAGATCATTTGGTTTATGACCTGCTAGGCAAAAAAGAAATTCCCAGATCGGCCAATATGAAACATCTCACAGTGATAACAGTGATAACAATCGTTCATGGAATCATAGCAAAGTCTAATAAAATTCAGGAATTGTATCATCGTGAAAGAAACATGTCATAGAATCGCCGCCATTTTTTAAGATTAAGGACCTGTGCTTCGCTTGCCCCAAGCTTATTTTGTGAGAATTTTGTTAATAACAAAGCCACGAGAAAGCATTATTAAAGATATTGGAAAATGCTTCAAAGCTGCCGAGAAACTTAGCTTGATACTATAGCTGCAGACAAAGGATAATGCGACCGTTGTCTGACGAAAAGACTTCCAATAGGATTTGTATTTTATTAGTGTTACAAAAGTCTGAATTTTGAAGCCCTAAAGTACTTTTTTAACCCTTTCACGCCCGGCTAAAATTAAGCTTAACAGGAAAACCTAATGTAGATTGTCGTTTTCCAGGGGGTATCATAATCAGTGATTCAGTAAGAAAAAGATAAATGCAATGTGCAAAACCTTTCAAATCAATCAAAGTTCCAAATGCTTTACCCCCTGAAAAATTCGCAGTTCTCAATGAATACTGTTGGGCCATATGGCCCTTCCGGGTTGAAAGGGTTAAGTATCTTTCTTTTCCATAGAACTACGGTGGTGCAATCTATGCAGTTGGGAATTGATGTTAACAGGCACAAGGTCAGTCATTTTGATGTCTACACAAATAGCGATAGATATATATTAGAATCCGGAACTTTTGATCGACATGCAAATGCAAAGAAATAAGTGACAGCAGACGAAGGGAATTCTATGCGCGTTCGCTCAAACAGTCAGAAACAAAAACAAGTGAAGCCGCATAGTTGCTGTGAACCCCATGTAGCTTGCTCGCTCGTTGAACATTCCAGAAATGGTTTTCAAGAGCAAATACTAGCATCTCTATAATATCGAAAAGGAAGGGTATATCTAAAGATCTACGTCGGGGATCTTATTGTTTAGTTCTGAAGCTGAGCAGTAATTCTTTTAATTACTCCCAGAAGCTATGAGAATTGAATCGCCTACCAGTCTGCTTCTGAAGCAAAAATGCAGGTTCCTTCTGAAGCAAAGATATATTCTTCTTCTGTCCATATAGCCATGATCGTGTTTGCTCTTAGAACGCATAACGAGTGAGCCAGCCGCATGGTTTTTGTGGCATCTTTTCCGGGTTCCTTTTTATTGTTTATGAGTTGACCAACCGGGCACAGACATCCCTTTCTCTGCAGTCGGTGATCGCTTTCCACGTGGGTGTCAATAGAAATTAGCAGATCCTGTTGTAGCACTATCTAAAACTTGTTAAAAAGTATTCATAATGTTTTTATTCGTGGAGATTTTATGCCTCACATTTAACGTTAGATAAAACCATTTGAAGGTGTTGTGGCGCAGTGGTGTAATCCTCTAATTTTGCAGCCAGAATAGTCGGGCGGAGTGGGTTCGAAACTCGGTAGGGCCCCACCTTTTGTGCGTCATGACAAGGGGTCGCGGACTCGATTAGTGCTCAGCTACTTCTGCGATCCCAGCGCTTGGCGCAAAAAACCCGCGACTTCACTTTCACCTTCACCATAGATCATTTTGGAACCCTAGTGTCTTCATTTCTATTGTGATAATCGCGAAAAATAGGTTTTTATTTTTCAAATTCCCTATATTGTATTGAATTGCAGCAGACTTTTTACTGTCTTTTCAGATTAACTTCCCACATTGTAAAATAGTTTTGTATCTAAATGTTTTCTCCTTGTAAAATGATATAAAATGAAAGAAAATTATAAAACAGAAAGAACATTTTCGGTTTTCTGGAGACATCAGTGGAAGCTCATCTTTATGGAAAACGTTAAGCTTCACAGAAGCTTTTCTGTTTCAACATGGATTGTTTTTTATAACTGGAAACACCGATTTAAACCGGATTTGTCTCTGTTCTTCATTTTGAGCCTTCTAAATGGTCCTTACTCCTTAATAATGACGCATGACAGAGAGAATTGTCAAAGCTATGTTTCAGCTCCAAGCAAATGAAACGGTTAGATTTTTCGAAGAGCTTGCATAGCTTTTTCCGTTCAATGCTCAATATTGAAGTGATTTTTGTTCAGACGTGGCCTGATGGAATAGTATATTTTATTGACTTTTCTTCGTTTCAGGAGATATTAGTGAAATCAATCTCTGCTCTGATTTTACTCCTTCTGAAGCAATTTAAAGTTAACCACATCTACCAGGTATTTTTGTATTTTGAGATGTATGTAATGATAATCGTCATTGAAACTGAAACTACAATCCTGGTCATGAGGTGTTGAGAAAAAATCGACTTTCCCCTGTTTTCTAGACCTCACTACCAAAATACCGTCAAACGGTTCACTTCCCCCCCCCTCGCCCTTCTCAATGTTGTTTTTTGTGGTCAGAAGATATGGCAGTTATCACATTTTAGGATATCTTCACAAACAACATTGAATTTGGGGAGCGGGGAGTTGCTAAATGAAAAAATCGAGATTTTCCAAATATTCTCAACACTTATGGCAAGGATTGAAGATCAAAAAATGCTGATTGAATGTAATACCGAGTAAATCAATGAAAGCATTCCTTGTTTGACAAAATACTACCCCTTGAATATTTTAGCAATGATATTGAAAACCTCTCTTTTCATTGCCAATATGTTGAACCGATATAAAACCGGATTTGTTTGTGTCGTTGTAATGTCGTACTTTCTAACGTCGAAGATAAATTTCAAGAAAATAAAACCATTCAGATTACAACTGGATCAGATTCTAGTGTGACTGCAGCCATTGACTTTCCCCGGTGAAATTTTTTAGTTCTAAATATAGTTTTATTAAGATCCGCTATGAAGTTTCAAAGGTGCAGAGGCTTACCGAGAAGACATACGATAGAGGTAGTTTGTGTACTTACTCCTTGTGATTACGGGCTTATTTCCCATCATTTTCAAGGATTTATCTTTGGCGAAGCAAGTCGAAAGTGTAACGTCATTTCCAGACAAAGGCTTTTTTGCCCCAAAATTCACTACTATTTGAATTTAAATTCCTTACTAATTATCTCTGTTAACATGAATAATAATATCAAATGCTGTAGCAGGGTAAACAATTCCCGTGGGGTGGGGTGGGGGGGTTGTAACCACCATATGTACTGATGCAGGATGTGTCATTTTCGGGATGCCTTTTCTCAGGCAGAAAACAAATTTTAGGGTGTCATTTTTGGTAGAATCACGAATAACCATAAATTTTAGGGTGTCATCACTTTAGAAGAATACATCTTTAGGGCATTAATTTTGATCTAATTTCGTATATATACGTGATTAGAATTTTGAATTTTTTTCACAATTGTAGGTTATTTTTTTAGAGTGGCCCATATATTTTGGGTATGGTTTTTGGAAATTGATAAAGTTTAGGATGTGGTTTCACAGGTCAAAATGTCACATCCTTATCACCTGCCTATCGAAGTTACTCCGGGAAACAATTAGAAAATTGCTCTTACATATGTAGCCAATGCAAGTCTAAGAAGAAGTTTTGTTAAATCTTGGATATAAAAATTTTTCAAAATATTCATAACAATAGATACTTTGTCAGACATTCTTGCACTGAGTGGCTGCTCATTTAAAGCCTTTGCACCCATGTGAAAGAAGCCTTTCATCACGCAATGCATCACGGTTTGTCTTTTAGTTTGAATTTGTAAGCCATCATCGCGCAATGCATCACGGTTTGTCTTCTAGTTTGAATTTGTAAGCCAGCATTTGGTCTTCGCAAATTGCATTCCACTCGTGTTAAAGTTCTTCAATCAAAACATCTCTGCCTATGTCTCCGCGAAAAATAGGTAAGTGTTAACATATTGTACCAAATTTTTCTGCATGTAGAATATGGGCATATGAACACAGTTTTTTGTTGTAAAGGAAAGTAAAAAGCCTGAGATCTTAAAAGTTTAGACCGAGCTTTATGAGGTCTGTACATTAAGACAGAGGGATTTATATTTTCCTGTACAACAACAAAACCGGTTGGTATGAGTTTTATTACCTTAAAGCTTCTAATTTGACTCATGTCGTTTAGTCAAACACATTTTGTTACTGTCATGTCACTTGAGTTGATTTCGGATCTCACAGTCCTAAAGCAGTTCCTATGGAGACAAAAGCACGTCCTTGTGTCGTATTGTACAAGGCTACGGGAACCAATGAACTGCAATCAACCATTAGGAATAGCGGGATTCTGTATTGCCTCGTTTTTGAATCTTCAGTCAGGTAATAATTTACAGTAAAGTTCCACATTTAAGAAACTATTTTCACAAAAGCAGCCTGATTGGTTTCTTATATAAAAGATATCATTCTTCAAAACAGGGCCTGCATACCATGGCAAACATTTTTAAGATAGACACAGTTGTTGTACAAGAATGTAATAGTTTGGGCCAGTATTGAAACTTCCTTGAAATTATAACATTTTGGGTTTAAGATTTTCATTCTCGTTGTAGAGAATCTAGACATATTAGAGACATTATTCAACTATACGCCATGTTAAGTTACTATGTACCATTGTAAAAGAAACTGAGCATGAATCAGCCTAAGTAGTTTCTTGTAAAGAGGTATTTTATTCAGTGAGATTAGGCCTCAGTTTATCTTTCTGCCTTTAGATGTCGTACAGCATTTTTGCTACCAAGCTTTTCATGAAACTTTCGCTTTATTGAATTTGTTTTCTCTACACAGCGTACCGATTTTAGACTTTCCAAATTGTGTTTTAGAAGAAAAAACTGAAATTACAGCTGAGAATCTCGTAAGTAATCATTTCTTGTTCCTATCTCTTTCCTTTCTACCTTGTAAGCGTGGAAAACAGAAACTTAAAATCAACATTGGGTGCGTAGATTATGTATTGTATAGATTTGAACTAATCAAATTGTAGCTCATAGCCAACGACTGAAACCTGTGTTGCGATTTTCTTGTACTTTTGGCATCGAAGATACAATTGAATTAGAAAACTTAACGAGGAGTCTTGGTTTGGAAATGCTTGAAAAAGGGCCTTAAAGCAGTCAGTAATACCGTGAACAGTTTTTATGACCTGATAATTTCATTGCAAATCAGAGAATTGTCACATTGATTTAATTTGCAGGAAACTGGCACTGGGAGTGACTTTTGCTGGAGAAATCTTTTCTCGTGTATCAATCTGTTAAGGATTCTTCAAAAACTGACGAAATGGAAGCATTCGAGAACTATGGTAAATACTGACTTCATTTTCTCTTTCAAACAAAAAGTGCTGAAATGCAATTCAATCAAAAACAGTTCTTTTAGTGATATTTCTTCCTAACATCCTATTTTTATACCGGGTGTGCCGAAATAAACTATGCACTTTTGACAGGCCACGATAAATTGTATACTGGACCGATTTCGAAGATTTATGAGTTAATTTTTACATAAGATCTTCAGTTGGATACTAGAATTTTTGTACAATTTTAGTCTTCTATTTGTGGAGCTGTCACCAAGTTTCGTAAAATTTCCGATTTCGAAAAACATTGAAAACGGTCAAAAAACGTAGATCAAATTTTCTTTCTGAAGATTAAACGTGAATGGACAAAGAGAGAACGGTTTCGTGATAATTTGGGGATTTAGAAATTTATTCGTTATGATCCAATGCACAAGTGCTAGTTAGTTGATCAATCTCTGAATTCCCAAGTTACCACGAAAGCGTTCTCTCCTTGTCCATTAAATGTTGAGTCTTTAGAAAATTTGAGCAACTTTTTTGACCGTTTTCAGTGTTCTTCGAAATAGAAAATTTTGAGTAACTTGCGTATAGCTCCGTAAGTAGATAACAAAAAATGAACAAAATATACTAGCACCTAATTGAGGGTCTTAGCTAAATATTAACTCAGAAATCTTCAAACTCGAAAAAAACTGCAAATAGAGGACAAAAAAATGAACAAAAGATACTAGCATTTAATTAAGGATCTTAGCTAAGCATTAACTCGTAAATCTCAAAATCCTCTCAGCATAAGGTTTATCTTGGCCTGTCAAAGGTAGATAGTTTATTTTTGCGCAGCCAGTTATTCAAATAAAGATCGCCAATTTTCTTTTGGATATAGATACTTAGATTCAACAGACTAGCTGTCCCAGAAAAAAGGTAACAGACTTGATCAGGGCTAGCGATAAGACTGTAGCTTGAATCAATCAGAAATAATATTCAGACTAATCTTAGAAAGTTAACTTGAAGATAGATACCTTGTTTGTTGATATTGGAGCATTGTTTTAAATTTTTTATCCATATCTAAGCATAATTCAGAATTACACTAACGCTTTCTTCAAAGACTTTGTTTGTGAGCAATGTCTTCCTATATTTGTGAATCATCTTCTGAATCTTCTTCTGTCGAAGTTCCAGGTGATACCCAGCGGACATCTTCCCTAAATAGTTTTAAAAAATCTGTTTGGTATTTCTCTTGTATAGCTGAAATCATGTAAATTGTTTGTTTAATTTTACGTTTGCTTTCTTTTCATATTTGTAGATGTTAGTTGTCTTCAAATCAGCGCCAATTTTGAAAAGAGCGTTGAAGATCAATGAAGAGAATTTACAACTCTACGTCCTTAAGGTGAGTCGTCTTGCGTTTTTTAAAGTAATATATCTTCTTGTCAGGTTGACGGGAAAAAGAAACTTCGTGAGCTATAATCCCTGCCAAAACTCCTGACAAAATCACATACTTTAACTCCTCGGTCCCCTTATCCCCTTTAATGTTGGTTCCCTGAATTACTGCGCAGTGCTTTCGGGTTTGTCAATGCAGCCGCATTACTTTCGGGTTGCTTTTACTCCTCGGTCCCCTTATCCCCTTTAATGTTGGTTCCCTGAACAACTACGCAGTGCTTTCGGGCGTGTCAATGCAGCCGCATTACTTTCGGGTTGCTTTTACTCCTCGGTCCCCTTATCCCCTTTAATGTTGGTTCCCTGAACGACTACGCAGTGCTTTCGGGCGTGTCAATGCAGCCGCATTACTTTCGGGTTAACGTTGTTCAGGGGGCGTGGAGGTGGTTTTTTGGTGAGTACTTTAGATGATTGGTCACACAATAAGACAGAAAAATTAAGTTTTTTTAGTTGTTTTGGCAAGGATTGTCGATCATAAATGGCTCTCTGGAAGCAAAAGTTATTGACAAGTTCTTTGTATCACCGTTTAATTGAAGCGCTTGGCTATCCAGTGAGATGTTGTATGTGGTCACTTTAGGATATGGTTACCATTCAATAGCGAGATTCAAAGAAAATCTTTAATCTACATGTCTCATTGGATTCAAATAGTGGCATCCTTTTCCAGTCAAAATTTGTGAAAATTCAACGTAGAGATTGATTTGATTTGCAAGCAAATTTGGAATTTGGCTATTTCACATCTTCCAAAAAATAGACGTTAAAAGGAGGGAATAGCTCAAGAAAAGATGAATTATGATATTTTTGAAACTGTTTGTTACAGTAGGCATAACTTATCCTAACTAACAACATCTCAAAAGTAATTAGGTAAGTAGGTTAGTAAGTAAATAGAATGTAAAAGCAGTTTTATAGTCTTATATCCAGCCAAAGGCTACTCAACCAACCTTATTATGCCTAACAGCATATAGCAGGGCGCAGCCACAGACGGCACCCAAAACCGTGGAGTTGGTACCCATTTAAACTCCGGAGTAGTGAAAGGCATAATTTGTGTTAACACCTTGTCCAAGGATGCTTTTCTCAAATGTGGCCAGTGCAGGTTTCGAACCCACAGACCTTGGATCGTGAGCCCAACGCCTTACCACTACGCAACCGATGCCACAAAAAGATTGCTGAACCCTTCAGCTACATGCAGATATCTTAATTGTGTTCATAACATTTGCTTTCATGTTCATAATATCTGAAGGCCGAATTTTATCATTTATTTATTGATTCGGTTTGGCTCGGCTTTTTTAAAATTGTAAGCAGTCACATACTCTTGAATGATTTTGATGGGCAAGTAACTGGTTGATAAGAACTCAGGTTAGTTTCTGGGCCAGTTTTCCTATGAAAACATTTTGAGTTTCTTGGTTAACTGTGTTCGTTACCAAGTGATTTATACTTCCACTTTTAGCTACTTAAAACACAGATAAAATATCTTGGACGAAATTGGCGAAAGAGTAACATGAAAATTATGTCAATGATATATCACAAAATCCGGCACAGACTGAATGATGATTGGGCATTTGGAAATGGTGAGAAACGAAATTTTTCTTTGATTATCCTGTTTAGAATAGTTCTTTGTACTGTTCAGAAATTAAGCTTGCGTATGCACTGCAAAATTGCAGATCACGGCATTTGCATTAAAGTGACTCTGCTTTTCGCTCCAGCAATTTTGGCTCTAGTGAGCAGTGAGTTGCCGTTATACAAATCCGATGTCATCAGAAAACAGTTAATTTCTCTAAGATCATTCAGTCTATTGACAGGCGGTAAATTTAATGTTTTTCTGCAAAGTTGATCGAAATGTATACAAATGGTAATTTTTCGGTCAACGCTGTGTTCGCAAATCCTAGTCAAATCTTGTTGTTGATTTCAGAAAATTGGATTTATCTCTAAATCTACTGGATAATTTTTTTGCCGTCTTTCGCTCCATCTGTAATCAGCTTGTCGATCTACAACCCTATCAAGTCCGATTGAAAAGCTAGGCTGGATTTCTTACAATCGAATTTTATATTTCTGTTTAATTTTCGATATCGAGGGGGCAACCATGCTTCACACCCTGACAACACTCTCATGTCATGATGTGTTCGTTTTACAGATTTGGATGCGCGACCATGGGATTTCCAGACTGAAGAATGCGCATTACGTCAAAGTGTTGATTTATTCAATTATCACCATTACGAGGCTGGTGGATCTCACTACCCCTCTGATTTTCAACCTGTGGATAATGACTTACATAGCTGTTTAAGTCAAACCGTCACTTTGACGAAGAAATTCAAAAAAGATTATGAAAAATGGCTTGACCGTGAACTTTTTAAGAGTAAAGTCGATTGGGAAGATCTGCTAGACAAGAACATAGAACAACAGTAAATTGTATATTTAGTGACTTGATAGTTTTTCGCTCATCCAGTGTCGTGCTCGTGGCTTAAATCCCCAGGGGAGGCACTCAGCCCATGCACATACGGGGAGGTAAGTCCGATATTTTTGGGTCAGAATATTGCCAAAGGTGATATTTTTGGGTCCAAGAAAACAGAAACTACGTAGATGATATTCTTTGACACCAAACATCGTTGAACTGATATTTCTGGGTTCGGTGGAGGCAATCCTGACTTCTGTTTGCATTGTTTCGGGATATTTTATGTTCATGTTTAAATTCATAAGTATAAAACGAGCTGATATTAGAGAGTTTACGAAACAAGGACGACAACGCCAGCCAGAACATGATCTGAAATTTCGCAAAGCAAGCATTGTTTCCGTAAGCTACCTTTGATATATCATCCAAAAGGCCTGAATAAAGCCCCCTATAACTCAGAGATGACTGGAAACTATATTTTTCTTTAACGACAGGGATTTAAAACGACTGAGGTTTACTTCACAGGCCTAGATCAGCAATACAGAACGCCAGATATGGAGTTTCCACGTTGTGAAATTGAACAGGACAACTTCAGAGTCTCTCAAGGGAAGCAAATTCGAACGAAAAACAAAGAATCTTTTGAATCTAAAACTCTGAAACAAAAGCAACATTGCGTTGCAGTTGCCGTTGCCGTCGTGGTTTCGTAAGCTCTCTATTTTTAGGTTGCAATAAAGCATAAGTGGATACTTTTGTGTTGCCTGAAAATTTCATGGACTGAACCCCTGTGCTGAGTGTCCCCCCCCCTGGGTTTAAATCTTTTGCATCAAATCCAAAGTGTTTTGAACAGTGAAAGTTGCAGACAAGATCTTATTCGAAACTTTCTCATCCCAGTTTCAAAAAATGAATAAAAAAGGTTGACATTTTTGGCAGGCTGTGGAGTAAAAAGTACGTGGCCGATATTCGGCTTAAAAGCTGAATGTCAATCCATCAACCAAAGGGTAACTAAGGTGTGAACATTTATCTAAGTTAGCTTTTAGTTGATAGACTAAGGGACTGATTAGATGAAGCGAGCTAGCCCGGTCAACCGAGATGAAGGTTTTCATCCGGGATCCCGAGATCAATAGAAGTTACAATGTTTTACACTTTCGATTACATGGCAAGCGGGCTGACCCGGTTAGCCGAGATCCTGTCTGCTGCATCAAATGCGTTGAACATAGGCACCTTATTTGATGATATTGGTGCTTTGAGAGTTGAAATATTGATCCTAAATGCGACTACCTCCAAACCAGAGCTTTAGCCTTTTTGGCCTAAGCACATTCCTGAAGCACATCAAAAACAAATATCTAATTCAAAAGAAATTGCACCATGGATGACTTCCAGCAAACAGATCTAATGTTACATGATGTAATATTTTCAAATTTGTCAAGGCTTTCATTGTTGTGTGTCAAGAATTTGCTAAGGCCACAGCGCCAAAGCTCTAGTTTGCGATTAAATGCAAATTTTGAGCCGTCAAGATTAATATTCCAGCTCTAAGTATAAAATGCCCCTGGGCTCGCCCCTGGGGGGTACTGGACCAGATTTTGGACGGGGACGTGCCATCGAAGCTTCAAAAACATACCCGTTCCTTATACCAATTTTCCTAAATGTATACCCGATTTTATACCAATTTTCCGAAAATATATACCCGATGTTATACCAATTCTTCGAACATATACGGCCGACCTTATACCAATTTTCCAAAAATGCATCGATACCTTTCCTTATGCCAAAATCGCAAAAATCGATACTGTTCCTAATAATAAAATCATGAAATTCGATTCCCTTCCCGATGGTACGTCCCCGTACCCAAAATATGTATAGCATCCCCCCCCGGGGGAAATACCCATGTTCAAGTTAACTATCGAAGTACGTTTTGAGAATTTTGAGAATTTAGAGCAAATGATTAAAGCTAAATTCACATCGCTTGAGCCAGCCAAATCCATATATTTTTTTTGGACACCTGTCAGAGTGTCAACCAGAGCGTCAGCGCGAAATATTAGAGACCTAAATTTGTAAATATATCATAATCGTGTAGAGTGTTTTTGTTGAATTTGATTTCTTGATTAGTTCTATCTACAGTAAGTATTTTCTGATTGTTGTCTTTTTGCGAAAGGTTTACAAGAAGTTTCCATAAATGCCTTATTTACTTATTTCCGGTAAAGATTGTGTAAAGGATTCGGATGCGGCATTTCATTCTGAGGCAACAAGCAGAACATTCCCTCGGGGACTTACCAGAAACTACAATGCACTGTTTCGTACCAGATTAAAGCATCAAAAACATTTCCGAGTTAATGAGTTTTTCTTTACAAGATAAAATGGAATTTAAAGATTTCGCGATATCCTTGCTCAGATGTTACACATCTGTTTGACCACCGACCATAAGGGACTTGAATCTCTTTGCTCGCATTATAAAGAATTCATTAGATATTCCCAAGGTATTTAGCAATGCGCTGTTCTTTTGTGATTAACATCAAATTTTTATGATATTTATTAATGCTATTTTCGAATGAATGAATTGTTCTGCTAATGAAGAAATCACATTCCTTTTCCAGCCAGTACTGGAATTTTGGTAATTCTAAATTTCCTGCAGTCAGTTTGCAAGTCTGAGTCTTCCTGAGAAAAATCTACCTTGCGTTCCTTTGGCAATCAAAACAATCATGATTGTATTGTTTGACATTTTGACATTGTTTCGTTTCAAAGCAATTAGATCCAGATGGCTGGCTTTGAATGAAATCATGATCGTTTTGATCGCCAAAGGAACGCAAGGCTAATTATGTCATCGGGTGTGGTCTAAAAATTTAACTGCACTTTGCATCTTGAAGCGTTTGTAGTACCTTCAGCGTAGGAAAACAGTGTTTTTTAGGTGCAACAAAGGTTTTTTGGATAAATTTTGAACATTTTGATCAAATCACCACCTTACTTTTAAGTGCATAATTTCACCTTGCACTTTCCCAGTTTTCTTCCTGTTTTGTTTTGACGTCATCAAAACTTGTCAATCATAGATCGCTGTAACTATGAAGTTGTTTGTTTAAACTTGAGAGATTGACAATATCACAAAATTTCTCGACCATTTCTGTATTTGCGATTTCAGGCTGCGGTAACATGAACTTTGCAGTATTTCACTCATTCCCGTTCACAAATTTGTAAGGAATTAAAAGTTTTGAACTGCGTGCCAATGTCGTTAAGACATGGAGGGGTAAAATGGATTCGTTGGGATAAAGTTGTTGACATTAACTGCCGAATATGTGAGCCTTGCTATCTTCGTTAAATACAGGGCGGTAGGTCCAACAGCTGTGGTGAGAGAGAAGTTGAATGTGAAGACTCTCACAAGATTTATTCGCATTTCGGCTTACCAATTTTACCCGAAGTTTACACACTCTTACAGTAGACCCATTTTCAACAGCAAGCGAGTGACACGCAATGAAAGTTTTGCTAAAATATCCAAATCTGTTTTCACTACACCTAGCCAGTCTATACATAGACGACACTTTTCTCCTGTGCTCCTGCTAGTTTAAATTCGAAATCAAAACCTTAAACATTTAAGTTATCAACATCTAAATACTTAACATTTTAATACATTATCACTGATCTTCTTTGTTGAACTCTCCTTTGATTTCAAGCAGATGAAACAAGCTGGTCTGCTTCGCACCATAAGTCCTACCCGCCTTGGTTCGCCATCTTGCCAAGAACTACAAGATGGGGCCAGCCGAACGTTCTTCTGGTATAGCATGTAGCAGATATCCCCAGCTTGATTTTATATCTCTATTAAACACTTTCTTTGCTGTTAAGCACGCATTTTCTCATGTGATGCGTTATTGATTGCACTCTAGCCAGCAAATGAAGTATCTACAGGGAAGTGATTTGGATAATTTATTTGTTAACATTGTTATTAAAGTTCAGCTCAAGCAAAAAGCGTGTCTGCAGGGAATCAATTTAAAAGCGTTTTCGTTGCAGCGGAATGTTTGAAGTCTCTTTGCAATTCCAGACTGCCGAAGTTTACTCTCCAAAGGGCAAATCATGTGTCTGCAAGGAAGCGATTCAGAAGTGTTTTTCTTAGAACACTATTCCGAAAGCTGAATTCTCCTACCATTCTCAGGCTGCTGAAGTTTATTCTCCAGAGAGCAAATGATGTGTCTGCAGGGAAGCGATTTCGAAATTATTTCTTTGCAACATTTTTCCCAAAGTTGAAGACTCTTGGCAGCTCCATATAGCCGAAGTTCATCATTTGAGCGGTGCAAGAAAAGTCACGCAAGATTTAGGCTGATGAGAGTTCGATGATGGATGAATAACAGTATAATTTTCAGACACAAAGGTTCGTTTCAAATCAGGTATTGTTAAGAACACGAAACACTGTTCATTGCGTTGAATTTTGTATGAAACTATCCTGCTTAATAACCATTAGGAGTTGAGCTACGACCATGTTTTTCACTGTTCCGCTCCCCCGGTACAACGTTGCATCTGTAAGTTTAAAAGAATCGTAACACATAAGAAACTTTTAACTGCCCAGATAATGAGAATTTTAAGATACTTTAGTTCCAAGTCACATTTCTTACAACTTGAGATTGGTTAAAACGAGGCTTTTCAAGCTTCCAGTTGGGTTTCCCAACAATGTGTGCCTCGTTTGTGCGGTTGCTGTTGATACCTGCGATTGCTCCGTTGGTTGTGCAGTCGCATAGGATTGGCTTTAGTTTACAGTTTGAGACGTTGTTTTAGTCTGATTAGTGGTTGCTGATTGATGGGAAAGGAAAAGCAAAATAAGTGATTGCTGCAAAATGGTTCTTGTATTTTCCTCTAATAATGTCAAAATCAATTAGATTTTGAAGGAGTTCTGGGGGTGTTTACAATTTTTCTCCGAAGGGTGTATCCCTCTCCCGAAAAGGCGAACGAGATTTTGAAAACAATGGGATTTTTAGGGACTTTTTACGGATTTTTCTTGAAAACAAAAGGACTTTTGCCAAAGCTGTTCGGGAATTTGACACAGTGATACAACCTTCTATCTTTTCTATTTTTTTGTGAAAAATTTTTTAGTGTTGTTTGTATTCAAACCCATTGTGACTAAGATAAAACAGCAAGTCTGGTACCCAGGGTACAGTTCCGGGTGAGCCAGAAAAATGTTCCCACTTTTAAAAATTCGTAGCACTAAGAGTACTTCACAGATTTGAATGATTCAAACTTCAGTTCAAAGCCAAAAGATCGAAGTATTCTTTTGATTTTCCTTAATGCCTTACCAGCACTAGAAGTATAGGTAAATTTAACTTTATAAAAGTTTCATGGTTGCAAAATGACTGAAAAAGCAAATCGTAAGGACTCTCCTCACACAGAACAATAGGCAATGGGCCTTTCACCTCTATAGAGAGTTATAAGACGTAGGTTTTCAAACAAATACTAAGGATTTTCAATCTCATGCCAATAAATGTAGAGAGGATAGGTCTCACCCATGAAAAATTGCCTTTTCTTTATTGTAATTTACCTATATTTCTAGTGCTCATGAGACTGCCAGAAAAATCACAAAAGCACTTCGATCTTTTGGCTTTAAACCAGACATTGAATCCTTCAGATCTGTGAAGTGCTTTTGAAGCTATGAATTTTCAAAAATGGGAACTTTTTTCTGGCTCACCCTGTACTATTAACTCTCTAACATTCCAAGAAAATTCGAGTATGATGCCAACATCCTTCGTCCAGAATTTGATTTATTTTGACCTTACTGGAGAACAAAGGAAGCGCTGTTTTGAAGCAACCACTTAATTTGCCTTTCTTTTATCATAAATCAAGGGTGCTAGGACACCCATGTTCTCAGTAGATATTTATTCACCCAGTATTGATCCATATTTCCGCTTTTTGTGTCTTATTCTACGTCCTTAATTAACCTCACCGTTTTAACGCCACATTCCCATACAACTGTTTAAACCTCGATCCATAGATAGAATTTTCATCAACGACTGAAGAAGATATAAGATATATCGAAGATTTTCGTACAAATCGTCTTGTTTTTCTTTGCCGTTATGATGTCTGGTCAATCAAATCTAACTCCCATGTATTCCTGTGTTTCGCAGAAGACAAGCGGCACATTGACGCACAGGAATACAAGGGAGTTAGATTTCAATGACGAAGCAACAAAACTGTTAGGCCAGTTGTAGACGCAAATTGAAACACAACAGGGAGAAAAACAACAATAAACACAAAGTAAATAAATATCTAATCAAAACATGGACTTCCTAACACCCTTGCGCAAATCAATAACTGATGACCGAGCTACATCTGATTCATCCTCCTTTCGTTATAAATTCATGAATTCCTTTTAAAAAACTGTCTTTCGCATGCACAAGGCAACAGTCTGCCTTACTGGTTTCAGGTCAATCTTTGCGGCTTTATTTGTTCTGAATGTCTGCTTGAGAAAATTCCTTTTTCTGCAGTCGCTAATTGCTTTGAACTGAGGTGTCAGTGAAAAGCACCTGATACAATTCTGTTATCGGGCGAGTCAATAAAACGGTCCGGCGTTTGAAAATATGCTGCTATACAA
Source organism: Aurelia sp. 4 Dawson et al 2005 (assembly GCA_964019985.1). Lineage (NCBI taxonomy): Eukaryota > Metazoa > Cnidaria > Scyphozoa > Semaeostomeae > Ulmaridae > Aurelia > Aurelia sp. 4 Dawson et al 2005. The sequence continues at coordinate 19,972,493 of OZ026501.1, read as the reverse complement.
AGGACAAATACAAGGACAAATTTTATCCGACAGTAGCATAAGTCTTTGATTGACACCGAAGTTCAAAGCGATTGGAGTCGTAGACATAGGAAATTCTTTCAACCAGCAATTCAAAACAAACTAAGCCCCTCGAAAATCGCACCGAATCCGAAACCAGTAGGGCGACCTCTCGCCTTGTGCATGCGAAAAGTGGCTTTTAAGAGAAGTTCTATGCTTATAACGAAAGACGACGGATGTATCAAAACATCTGCCTCGGATATTTTACTTCATTGCAATTCAATTCTCGCATTTTTTAGTGTGATTAACACACTGCTCAGATTTTAAACCAGACAAATAAAATGTCCGCGGTAGATTTTTAGATACATCCTTCTTCTTTCGATCTGTCCTCATGTTTGCTCTTAAAAACCATTTTCTGGAATGTAGAGCAAGCGAGTTTACCGGGTGTCCCAAGAAATAGTTCCGACGTTTGATGAAACACAGAGAAAGTTTTTGAACGTAACGATTTCTATTCACTTTTAGCTACATGCTAGACATTTCAACCAAAGGTTTGGCATATCATGGGAAGAAATTAGTCATCTGAAAATGGAGTCACGAGCTCTAACATTTCATGTTCATGCTCAAGACAAAACCAGAGAGATTTGTATGGTGTCCTGCCTCATGGTGGTAAGAGACCAACACATACGACCAACACATACGCATACACTGAATTGACGATGCGTTCATTACCTTGACAAGAGTCAAGGTTTCTACTCATTGAGCATATTCAAAGTTAAGGCCATTTTCCAGTCATTGTAATGTGCCGAGGGTGCAGAAATTCTTCTGTTAGCTTACATGCTTTTTGATTGTGTGAAATTACACCTGCTCGAAAACAATTTGTGGACCTGCTTGGGACAAAAAGTTTTCGCTGCTCTTATCGCTGCATTATGCCAACTGGGAATCTCAAATGGGAGTTTTACTGTTCCACAGTTTCACAGTTTCTTTTTCTTTAACTAAAATAGTTGTCACTTCCTTGTTCAACGTGCTACATTATGCATCATTTCATTCCCGGCTTCGTGCAGCTCGAATGGAGTGGTAAAAGTACAAACTTAGTATGTTGTCCCGAGACCTATTCCCTTTTGGACTCGATTTTCAGACTTTAATTTGAATGTACTCAAAGAGCAGAACTCTTGTTCGTCGTCTGTTGCTCATCCGGAGATTCCCCCTTCATTGCGTTGATCAAGGAAGGGTACCATCTCTCTGGTTTTGCCTTGAACATGAACATGGAATGTTAGAGTTCATAATTCCATTTTCAGATTCCTAATTTCTTCTTGCTATATGCCAAACTTTAAGCTGAAATGTCTACCATTTAACTAGATTGATTAGAAACTGCCCGATTCAAACATTTAATCAAACGCCAGAACTTTTTTTTGGGACACCCGGTACGTGTGCTTCGGAGAAACTTTTGTGGCTTACTTTCTTTTGTTTATCACTTGCCCAATCATTCGCTTTGTATGCCATCATAAATCATGTCACAAACATAATCGCTGACTATCGCCGACCATCGGAAATTATCTCCCGTGCAAGTGTTCACATATGCTGCTTGTTTGCGATGATCTGCGGTACTCCATACCCAATGTGACGTTTCAAACGAACAGCCCGGTTTTAAAGCAGACTTTGGAGCCCAGAAATGATCGTAGATGGTCGCCGATGATCGCAAGAAACAAACTTTGTTTGGTTCATCGGCGATAGCCGGCGATCATTAAAAAGCCATTTTCTCGAATATCGCAAGCATCGCGAGAGAACGATGGCCGGCGGTCTGCGTTTTATGAGAGCACCTGGCTTATCTTGGTGCCAATTAAAGTAACAAGTACTACTGTATCATAATTTGCCCTTGTCATGCTTATTTGCCATGGTCATCTTGATGTCAGAATAGCCTATCAGTAGGACGACACAGAGACTGCTTAATCCTTGACTGGCAACTTTGTTTTTCCCTTTTTAATTGCAACAAGTAATACAAATTAATCTCCGCATGTCTATTTACAATGAATAAGATGATTTTTTACCATTTTATACGATTATGTAATTAAACTATTTACTACTCTGAAGTGTACCTCAAGTTTGATGCCACGTGAAAAATGTCCACGAATAAAGGCTACTGTAATGTTTGGACTAAGACTGCGTTTACATGATGCCGGTAGGTACATTATGAAGGCGGTGAATTATGTGGCGGACAGGCCTCCCTTTCACATGAAAACGGCACATCTTTGCCGGCACAATTTGAAAACGGCTTCGTGTGAACAATCGAAAATGACAAGAACGGAACATTTTTCAGCGCTTTCAAGATAAGGCTAAACGGCTGTTAAGGTATAGGTACATTTCTCTGACATCAAATTTTTGTAGAGATTGCACAGAGTTTGTTACAATTGTATTTTCTATCGTTTTCAAATTGTGTCGGTATCGTGTGAACGCCAGCTCAAATTTTGCTCCCGTCACATTTTTGACCGTTTTCGAAATGTGCTGGCAACGTTTCAACGTGGTCTAAGTAATTCTGCGTTTGGGACATTGCAAAGTTTATCTAATAATAAGGCTGGTGCAAAACGTAACAGGGCAACTACTCTTTTGACTTTGTACTGAACTGGGTGAGCGCTTTCTATAAGCAAATATGTACGGGACAGTAACATTTTACAAGCTCAAAATGAAGTTTGAAACATAGAATTGTTCATTTTAAGGACGAAACTGTACATCATACAAGATGAGAAACACTTGACAGGCTTGTTTATAAGATAACGTAAAATTTCCTTGTGAGTTGCTTGCAAGAGCGATTCTTCAGTCATATCTCTTCATCTTCAAAGTTAGTTCTTTCGTTCTTTGTTGACAAAGACTCTAAGGACGAGGACTGATTTGCTATGGTTTCATCGGTGGTACTATACAACATCTGTTCTTCGTGAATAAAGGGCAGACACATTTCTTATGGAAAGGGGTGACGGGGTAGCAGGGACGTAGGAGGCATCTCAAACTTGGGGGCACGACGCTTCGAGGACACTTTTCCTTAAGAAAAAAGGGCATTTTCTAAGAATAAAAAGGGCACTTGGTTGTTTACTGCAAAATTTTGGGGGCACGTGCCCCCAGTGCCCCCGGTTCCTACGTCTATGCGGGGCAGTCATTTTTTCAGCAATAATTTGATACGGGGCGAGTAGATTTTTTTGCAAGAATTTTTCTTCTCCAGTGGCCATGTCAAATGATAAATTCTGTACTGTCCCCAATTGCAAATCTTACTTAATATCTAATTGACGATAAAATTTTATATCATTTAATAATACTCCGTGTTTGATATTTACAGATATTAGATACACATGATGAATGCTACCGGGTGTCGCACCTGAAATTTTCTTATGATTTTAGCACGTTTTTTAAAGTTTCCTAATAGGATTTTCTCAATAAAACTCCTTTTAAAGCTTGAAAGGAGTGACTGACGTCAGCCAGGAACAGGACCGAGGAGAGGGGGTTCAGGGGGGTCAAAAACCTCGGGCCCATGGCTATAGGGACCCATGAATGACAACTCAGTTTTTTCAAATATGGCTCAGATTCAGGGATCGTAAAAGCTCTATTAAGCCCCCCTCCTTTCTATTAAGTCCCCCTCTCTAGTAAGCCCCTCTCCTCCTAGTCAAAATTTGAAGTAAGCCCCCTCTTTATTAACCCCCCCGCTTACACAAAATTCTAGAATTTATCAAATATTTTCCATTTATTTAGCTAAATAACCTTGCAAGTTAATTTTAGTATGGTTTAGGATAAAAACTGTGTCGAATTTATGTATTTGAGCCGTAAAATTGTATGTTGATTCTGCAAAATATGGGATAAAAGAACTGAAAAGCTTCCAAATATAGCCTTGTCACTTGACTTTTAAATAAGCCCCCGTCTCTATTAGGCACCCCTCTGGAAGGTCAGAAATTGAATAAGCCCGCAGGGGCTTAAAAGAGTTTTCACGGTATCTGCCAGGTTCATGAGCAAAAAGAGCCCCAATATCTTCTCAAGTTGTCATAATGTATTAAAAATCAATAAGAGGCAACTTGTTATCAAACCGTGATCCTTTTGGATAATGACTGGCTGGTTCGATGAAATGGTCATTGTATTTAGAAGGGCTAATAACTACCAGAGCGATTCTAACAATCTTGATTTCTTGATTTTAAAAATTTTCCTGGGGGAACATACCCCCGAACCACCATGATGAGTGCGTCATCAGCGTACCTTTCCCAACTCGGCTTTCCCAGGGGCCCATATTTCGTTTTGATCCGGGGCCCATAAATCCTCGCCGCGGCTTTGGCCGGGAAAAATTCTGAAGCTGTTGAATAAGGTTACTGTTCAACCAGATATTGCAAAATATGATCAAGTACCACGTGTCCCAGAAAACGCAACAGATTTCATCAGGGATAGCGACAGAAATTTGGATCGAATCAACCCAAAATAATTTTAAAAATAATCCGCAATAGTCAACTTGAGTAATAATAATATTGAAAGTCCAGTTTTGCCTCCACTTCCAAACTAGAGGCTTTCGGATTTTGGTCTAAAACTGCAAACGCACTGTCTACGGAATCTCCTTAGTTATAAACATAAGAGCAACGAAAAGCAGAACGTGTTCCTACTATTCGCGGCTCGACGTTTTTGCGTGGTGACAATTCGATAAGCCAATCAGATTGCTGGAATTTTTTCCGCCTCAACATTTTTCCGCCAAGTGGGGGCAAGAACCCACACTTCTTTCAAATGACGATTTTGCAGTATTTTTGATAGGCCTGAACACAGAGATCTTCAACTATATTTCTCAAAATGACAGTACTATTTTGAAGACAGACTCTTGAGTTTTGTAGCGAAGCAAACGAAACACTCACATGTTGTACCATTGCAGAGATATTGGTGGATTTTTGGAGGTAACTTTCAGGTGGATTTACCCCATCCATCAAAATCTGTGCAAAACACAATGGCCACGTGTGGGAAACAATGTGGATTATAGAGATAACAGATGACCCTGCGCCTTTAAGCAAACATTTCAATAGAAAGTCCAAAGATGAAAATGGACAAACATGCTATTGCACATGTACACAAAGGAATACGTCTCTTTTGGTCTCTTCGATCACAGTGCACCCACAAAAAAGCAAAGCACGAGTGAGCATTTTCAAAGAACTTATTCATGGATAATTTTCCCGTGGGTATATTTGATTGTAATGCTGAGACAGACTATAGACGATGGATTTCATTCAAAAATGAAGGTTGAGAAACTAACTTATTTTAAACACTCCCTCAAGCTAACTAGTTCAGCTGTTTAACAGGTGCAATTCTAACTTTTTGAGACTTTGTAGAATAATCAAAGATTTCTCTTAAGAAAATGCTCAGCAAAGTGGCATGACTGTCATTTTGCTCAGGAAAATTCTCGCCGTGTGCGGATGATTTTCGCTGAGGAAATGCTCATTTGTGTAGCTGAGGAAAATATCTATCATGTTTGATAATTTCTGGCATTCGTGCCAAAATTCTCACCGTGTCTGCGGTGTCACTGAGAATTTTACTCACTGCCTTGGGTGCACATGCGTTCACATTTTGAGCCGCCATCTTGATGTGACCTGTGGTCGATACCATGGCAACATGAACACGTGTGCATCCAAGGCAATGAGCAAAATTCTCAGTGACACCGCAGACGGTGAGAATTCTGGCACGAATGACGGAAATTATCAAACACGATCGATAGATATTTTCCTCAGCTACGCAAATGAGTATTTCCTCAGCGAAAATCATCCGCACACGACCAGAATTTTCCTGAGCAAAATGACAGTCATGCCACTTTGCTGAACATTTTCCTTTTCGTGTGCGGCAGGCTTTAAGGGCAAAATTCATGTATTTGTTTGTGAAGTTCAGGTTTGGATTTCCATTCAAATAGTTTCCTCAACAAAGCTTTATGCTCGTATTTAGCAGTAATTCCAGAGATTCCCCAAGCAGGGTGTATGCAGTTTAGGCTAAAACCCACAAGCTCTGGTCTGAAGTGGAGGCAAAATTCTACTTTTAACGTGAACTTTCCTACTGTCAATGCACCAGCACCAACCAATAAGGTGTGAAAACAACTAGCAATATTCCTTTTATCTCCTTCCTAGCAATACGTTAATGATCAACAAAAGCCCAAGTATATTGACATATCGTTGAGAAAATACGAGAAATTAAGATCTAGTTCTGCACCGCTTATCGCGTCGACACGTACTTCCAACGCTTTCAGGAATGATGCGGCAGAACTCTTTAATAAACTGCCCGCTGTAATTAGCAAGACTGCAACTGAATTTTCAACTCAAACACGAAGAAACTTGAACATAGCTGCAAAGGGAAGACTTTTAACTTAACATTTAATGAACTTTATTACTTTCTTAAACTTATGGCTATTATATTGAAAATATTTTAACTATAGTTTTCATTTAAACACTGAGATGTAGTTCTTAGCGGCCAGGTGAAGAGCCACTCTGTGGAGATACTGGTCTTGATTTCATTATTGTTATTATCATTATTATCATTATCATTATAATTATAATTATCATTATTATTATTTGTTCTTTGCTTTTAATGCAGTACATTTCTCGCCACTGTGCCGAGGTCAGTCCATGTCCCTAAGGTAACAGCAGTGTTCACTTGATAGACAACGTTCTCCTCAGGATGTGGGCGCTTCCGAGGAGAGCAATCTTCTGCAATTCTTCAATCCGTATGTGGCCAAGAATTTGACTAACGTACTTCTCAAGGCTACTCTTAATGAGTCCAAGTGCTCCCACTACAATTGGAACTGTCGATGTCTTCATTTGCCACATTTTTGTTACTTCAACTTCAAGCTCTTTGTATTTGGGCAGTTTCTCTATTTCTTTAATCGATACATTTCTTTCAGATGGTATACTCATGTCAATCATAATGCATTTCTTATCCAACATTTATCATTATTATCATTATTATCATTATTATTACTATTACTACTATTCGTATTATCATTATTATTATTATCAATAATGATACTTTGACTTGGACAACCAGACATTTTAAAATATCATAGCGTGTGCACTCACGGAGCAGTTGCCTTTCAAACGACGGCCTTTTTTTACTTACACAGTAGCATTTGCTTGCTACTAATAAGTCAAAATTTATTGCACGTTCAATGGGGACATTTCTGACTAGATCAAACCAAATAAGAAATGTTGGGAATGAACAGTATGATTAGCCAGGAAAAAGATTTGTTTGCAAGGACTTTGGTATATTTGTCCGACGTGGATGTGCCGTTTTTCAGGGTATCGCTTTCGCCTATTTTTTCTAGAACAGGGTATCAAAAGAAGGCAAATTTTCTGGAGCAGGTTGTCAAAACATGTCAAAAGAGGAAATTTTGTTACAACGGGTCATTATTTAGTCAAATTTTTGTGTTTTTGAGTATAATTTTTGCCGAAATTTTCTAGAATAGGGTATCATTGGAAAGCACAAATTTTGGAGCTGGATAAAAAATTTTATTTCGTGGGCACATCCCCGTACAAATTTAGGTCAAGTACCCCCCCCCCCCGGGGGTAAAGACTAAGGAGAAGGAAGCTGGAAAACTGGATAGGCTACCGATAATTGCTCGAGATCTACTACCAACTCGACCAAAGTCACTCCGTGTATGGAGGCATTTCTGAACAGATTAAGCCAGCTAAGTATTGTTGGGAGCGTAAAGTGTGATCAGGTAAAAGTTTTGTTTTTAAGAAATATGGATAGGGAAATGGAACTGGTTTTGAGAGAAACATAAAGATGAACAGGAAAATGTTTTTGCTATTTACTCGACTCCTACCTCTTTTTCGACCAAACTTAGTGCGAGGTGTAGCAGGAGCCTTTCCACCCAAGATAAACTAAATAAATAACAAGAAAAGGAGTGCAGAGAGATATAAGAAGGAATTTATGATTCAAATGAAGCATGGAAGGGAACTCGTAAACATCTCAGTGAAACATAAGATGAGAGGTTTTCGCAATTCACTTAGCATCTTTCTTCAGTTCGATCAAGTTAAATGCAGGTTTAGAGGAGATGTTACCAGCAAAATTAAACTAAACAACAAACCGAATATCGAGAGAAATTAGAAGGAACCTTTTTCCAAAGACGCAAACTCGAAGTGGTTAAAGGAAAGCATAGCATGACTTGGAAGCGGCTTTTACTGTTTACTCAAAATTTTAAAAACTTTCGTCGACATCACTTTCAGTTTTCGATATCTCTTCTTCATCAACAATCTCTTCACTCAAATTTTCAATTTTCGATTCATCTTCAACATTTTGTAATTTCTCCAACAAACTCAGTTTCTCTGCATCAAATTCCTCATCCTTCAAGTCGGAATTTCTCTTTTCTTTTTCTGTATCACTATCTTTCTGCTCTTCTAAAACCTCCGTTAATGCTTTGATGTAATTTATCGCAAGTCTCAAGGTTGTTATTTTCGCCATATGTCCATCAGCGATATAACACGGCAAGGCATCTCGTAAAGCCTCAAAGGCTTTATTTAAAACACGCATCCTTTCACGTTCTCTCGCATTTACGAGTAACCTTTTCTGTAACGACATTCGTGATCTTTTATGCCTTACCCGATTCGATCCGTTCATGCCTCCAATATCGTTAAGGTTTGGTATCATTGAATTCACATCGTACGGTCCCCAAGAATGGGGTTGCTGATACATAGGGCTGCAAAGCGAAGGATGCTGTCCGATATCCATTTGTTGGGGGTAATTCTGATAATGCTGTCCTGGTATTTGAAAGACGTGTTCTGGAATATTCCGGTAACCATAGAGCTGTGATCTCCCGAAATCATAATTATACGCTTGATTATTGTGTATTTGGCCTTGTTCAATCATGTGATTCTGTTCTGTGTACGCGAAATTTTCAATCGAAGGTAACGGAAGGTTGTAATGTTCTTGATACAACAAATTTCCTCTTTCCATCGCAAATGTATTTACACCCTTGGAATAGCTGCTCTTCTCTAAAAACTATGCTGCTTTCTCCTCACACTTCGAGTTCTTTCCTCATATCTATTTGCCGTATGCATTTTAAATTAGTTTTTAAAGTTTTACGTCACATCTGCGTCCCTGCGCAGGTAAATGTTTCACGCCGACATGAAACCATTAGTGCAAGCTGTTCGGTTGGGCTGGGCAGAGATGTGCGTTTCGCTGCTTGAATTAAGATGCGTTTAAGAGTTTACTTGGCAATTTTTCCCCTGAAAAGTATTGTTTGCTCGTGTAGACGTCAATGTGGAGATCCCAACTGTTGTCCATCTCTTGCTCCTCCTTACAGCCCCCCCCCTTACACTCGGGGTTTAGGCCTCAGGTACCATTGTGAGTAGGAAATGTAACTCAAGTTGGTTTGCCTCTTTTTGTTTATTTGGTACAAATGTTCACTTATTCTCTTATCCATCACTTCGTGATGGAACCGAAAATAAAGTGGTTGCCTTTTTATTTTCGAGAATCGACGCAAAAAAGGCACGTATTAGGAGTAGTGGCGAAGGTCATCATGCACAGCTAGAATCTCATTCTAGTTAACACTAAATACCATGAATAATCAACCACGGAAAATTGCGATAGATTCTCATTCTTCTAACCTGATAGCTTTGACTAACTCTGATATCAATAACGAATTCTCAGCAGATTAACAGTGGAAAGTTACCTGGCTGTGTATGACGTTAGGCCAAGATGGAAAGTTGTTTGTGTTCATTCTTTTTATACCCGAAATTACTCACATCTCATAGTCTTTTTTCAAAAGACTATGCTGTAATAAACCCATGGACGTACAATAAACTTCTTGTAACCTGTAGGGAAACACTGTCAACTCCTGTAAAAGAACAATAACCAAAATATAAGATAAACCTGTAACTAGAGAGAAGACTATTAAACCTGCAAGAAAATCAAGTAGAGCAAACAACCCTGTCATGTAATTTATCTATTCTTCTCATAAACCGAACTGAAGAGTGTGCTACGAAACGCGCATTTGGTGTGATACAGTAGAACCCCGTAACCAAGAACATACTTTTCTAAAAGACAGACTGGCTAGGTTCTTATAAATGGGGTACTTATGACATTTACAGGGTTTGGTGCTTATTACAAGGACAGTTATGACTATGATGAATATATAGCTACAGTATACAGTATGTGTTAAATGTGCTTAAGGGTATAATGACTGCATTTCAATATCAGAAGGTATGGTATTTTTGCTATTGACAATTTAAATCATACAGCGAGATAAAAGAATTTGCATATTCCTCAAACTGTTGGAGGTGTTCAGTTGTCAATAAATTGCTTACACTGATTTGATTAAATTTCGTAATCAAGTGCACCATCTCATAAGAACATTGAAGTAAATCAGTCTGTATTTGGTTCTTATATTTGGGTGTCTTTCCCCACAAAATCAGTCTGCAGCTTCTTATTTTGCTATGTTCTTTGTTTGCGGGGTTTTACCGTAATTTCGTATTATAACGTTGTTTGTAAGTGATTATTTTCTTGCAGGTTTAATAGTCTTCTCTCTAGTTACAGGTTTATCTTACATTTTGATTATTGTTCTTTTAAAGGAGTTGACAGTGTTTCCCTACAAGTTACAAGTTTATTGTGAGTCCATTGGTTTATCATGAAGAGTCCGCTATTTCTTCGCACCACAAATCGTTTATTTCTTAGCTTTTACCCAGCCTGTGGACAGGCTTCAGAACGATACGAAAAGGAAAAAGAGAGCCTGTAAGAATAGGCTACATTTTTGAATTCTATAAATCTGATCTGAAGTACAAAAGGCTATTGCTATTTGTCCCAAATCTTCAATGCCATAAGTGATGAAAATGGTGTTATTGATAAACCTTACCTGTTACTGCTTGAATAAATCATTTTGGGAAGGTAGAATGTCAATTTAAAGGAAGGAACACTTACAAAGAAAGCCACATACCTCAAATCGGGTAAATGGAATTCGAAAATGCTGCCCATTCCTACAGGCCCTTTCCCCTCTTTCCCTCCTCCGCAGCTCCCAGATAAGACCAGTTCACAGACTAGCTTTTTCCCGTCTATGCAGTCATTTTCCGACGTTTATGTCAAACTCTAAATGGCATTCAAACTTAATGGAAAATGACTTATAAAATAGCATTTTAACAATTCTAGCCTCCTTGTTGGTAGACTTGCTCCAAGTCTATTCCGAGATATATCAGCACTAAGGAACATAGTTACTTAGCAGAAGTAACTATGTTCCTTAGTGGTGATATATCTCGGAATAGACTTGGAGCAAGTCTACCCTGTTGGTAGACTTGCTCCAGCCAAGTCTATTCCGTGGTCCAACAGTGCTAAGGCGGCATCTACTTCAGTGGCGGTGGCGTGAGCCACGAAGAGGACGCTGTGAAGGAGAAACGAACAAGAGGAGGTGCTCTTCGTGGGTTACCCCTCGCTGAAGTTCCTGGCTTTCCTCTGCATCCCTTCCTCATCTCAACTCGTTGATTCAAGTTTGCAATCCGAATTGGGCCATTGCAAACTTGAAACAACGAGTTGAGCTGAGAAAGGGATGCAGGGGAAAGCCAGGAAAGGCAAGAAGAAACCACGATAAAGACGCAGGTATGATTTGCGTATGCATTTTATCAAATAACAATTATTTCGTTTCCTTGCACCCATGATATGTTAGCTACACAGGTTCATGGAGGGATGGAAGCAGAGTCTTTTAAGGGAGTTCTTCCATGGTTATGGTACCTGGGGATGTGCCGCCCGCAAGGGTATATACTTTTTCGGACTTCTGCTTTTTTTCTATTCATATATAATAATTACAGTACATATCTTACTTTCTACTATACTACTCTGATTACTGTACTACACTTCGAGGACGACACCATGAGGAGCGAAAGACAATGGCTACTCCATGGCCAATACATAAAGATTCACAACATTAAACAGAGATAGAATAAAATCTAACTAAACTAGGTAAACTAATTTCGAATACAAAGTAAACCAACAAAATGTAGGTACTAATGTATGGGAGTTAGTAGCAATGCAACATTTAAAAGCGTTCTGAAGCATGAATGAATTCGAGGGTTGACTCAAGTTGCTTCTCATTGATGTCAAATGATTTCTAGTTTGGCCAAGGGTATACTTTTTGGCAATTTATGTTGTGGCAAGGGTATGGTTTTCCGTAATTTTGTCCCGGGAGGGGGAATCAAATTTTGGTAATTTCTGCACAGAAACCCAAAATTTTGGTGACGTTGGTCTTGAGAAAGCGGAAAATTTAGCAGCACTTTTGATAGCCAACGGCATCATTTTCACGAAAATTGTTCTAGCCAACGGTACCATCTTATAGGAATCTGACAGACATGGTTTGAGAGCGACGAGCTTCAGTCCAAACATTCCTTGACTCACCCGATATAATTGTGAAAGCAATAAGAGCGAAACAACATATAAACAGCGACAGTTATCAAGTATTAATTTGGAATATCTTATATGCACCTAAACCAAAAATCAGAGTTTGAGCACCAACTTGTGCACTTGTGGAAGCCTTTGTGCACGGCACATGTGCAGTGCACATCGCCTTCATTCCATACTGGAGCTCACTTGTGTTATGCCATTATTGCCTTTCAATGATCAGGCTTACGGGGAACTTTCTCCCCTTTGAATATAAATAGTGTCTATCAAATATCAAATCAAATATCGCTATTTGACCAATAAAAAACATGTTACGATCATAAATGTTCTTTTCACGCTATCTGCCGTCTGTTAGTGTGAAAGGACTCTCTTCTGCACCCACATTTCGAGAACTGTTACTTTCCAATGACTTTTTATTTTTGGGTTAAAGTATATTTTTGCCTAGTTTTAATTACGATACAACTAGTGTGCATTAAATACTCCTTGATGATGGACCCTTGGTGCTATTTTGTAATGCCATGTTTTGAAGCATTATTGCCATCTGGGTAAATGACAGAAAAATCTTAAAAACAGGTGAAAGCTCTCAGTCTTTGAAGTTTCCAAAGAGTTGGCCTTGACTAACATGTAACTGCTTATAAGAAACTCAACTCTCAGATCCTCGAAAAACTAAGAAACTGTGGTACTGATAAAATGTAGCGTAAGAAGCTATTTATTTTAATATAGGAAATCGTTCAAATATGTTTAGCATATTTTCACATGTTTCCTGTCTCATATTACTTAGAGAGCACTTGAGTGGTGCCTAAAAGTTGAATAGGATTCAAAAGCCGTTTTGAAATGTTCACAAGGAAACAGGAACTTTTAAGAAACCCATAAGAAACCTTGGGCACTCAAAATCTGATAATTTCAAGAAACTGTCAGTACTAGCGTAATTTTAGTTTCTTATAAAAAATGCATGTATTTGTGAATTAAGTGTTCCTCTCTTGCATTTGTTTAAGAAACAAGGAGAGCCTAATGAAGGGGCTCCTATCTGTCATTATGCACGGGGATGCTTACTTAGGTGATGGGGACTTGATCAAGGAAATATGGACAATATCCAATTTGGACAAAAATTCTAGAACTTGCAAATCCTAACCAATTGTTTCCTTCAACAAATCTTGTCCTAATTTTGCGGTGAATCTTGAAATCAAGCCATCAATGCCACTTTTTAGTGCCAAATCATATGGGGTTTGTCCAATGTCATTTGCAAGATCAGGGTCTGCGCCTGACTCCAATAACTTGTCTGTTGCTTCCACACCATCCATTCCGAGTCTCACTGCTTCATGCAAAACAGTATTTCCTTTAGGCCCTGATTTCTGGTCAGTGTTTGCCCCGGCATCAATGAGTGCTTGTAAGGAGTCAATATGCTTGCTTGTCACAGCCAGTTTCAGTGGTGTCATACCTTCAGAATCCACTGCATTGACGTCTGCTCCTCCATCTATTAGCTCATTTACAGCCTCAGCCCCTACTTCTGCTGTCCCTCCTAACATTTTCAACAACTTCAAACTTTCTGCAGATAATTTACTATCCCTTGCAGGAAGCTTCTTCTTTACTTTCTTTTTAATTTTCCTTTTCTTGCTACTTGTTTCTCCTTTTAAATCTTTTGCATTCTTTGAATTTTTCATTGCATTTATGAAAGCTATTCCATGCTGAACCGACTTGGCGGATGCATTTAATGCGTGTTTATCCTTATTTTTCAACCCAAAACTCAATGTAATACTTAGCTCCTGCCCATCTAACTCCTCTTGTGCTAATGCTCCTAACAATTTCCCCATCTTGAGTTGACTAATTGAGTCTCTAAACTCAACATCATTCTGTGCATAAACCTTCAAATGTTGTGCTACATGATCAATTTGCTGCCTCCAATACCCTTTCCCTGGACTTACAGCACTTAGCGGCCTTTTAGTTTTACCTTTAGCATCATCATTGCATTGCGCATCAATCAACTTTGAGGATGGAAAGTAAATCCCTGCAGTTTGTGTGCCATAAGACTTGGTACTTGTATCAGCTTTTGGTAATGGCATTGGCACAGAATGCCATCTTGCTTCTTGACCTGGGTAAGACATCAAACTTTTTGCCTCTGGGATATTTCTTTGATTGGGGTACAATGAAGCATAATCTGGCCTAACTGGAGGGGTGATAGTTTGTCCACATGATGCGCAGTATCTTGCATAAGGCTGGTTACTTGTCCTGCATATCAAACATGTTACAACAGAACTTGACGGCAATGGTTTTGAGCCACACCAATCACAAAACCTTGCATCATGACTGTTTAGTCTTGAACATCTTGAGCACTGAAGGAAAGCATCTTTACTTGGCTGTGGAGGCTTGTTGACAACATTTTGTGTAAAAACTTTCTGAACTGGCAAAATATTTTCACAAACAACACATCTTTTACTTCCAGAGGGTGATGAGGTCCCACATTGCAAACATACAACTTTCTCTACATATTTTGTTGAGACTTCCACAGACTTGCCGTGAAAAATCCCATCACAAATGATACAATTTGGAACATTTAATGGAACTTTGGAGTGGCAAAATGGACATGGTCCAACGGAGCCTTCACTTGGTGGCAATGTTCTTGCTCCAGGCATTGTTGGTAAAGCTCCTCCACATTCATTACAAAAACGAGCATATGCATCAGATGGTCTTACTGCATGGCAATAAAGGCATTTCAATGCATCTGTTGCTTCTAAGACATGTCTTGCAGTAACACCACTCCTTGGAGGCATTGCGGTCCTTGGAAAACCACTCCCTGAATTCATCATATCATAACCATAACTTCTCTCAACATCTTTTTGGTCATTAATACTCATCTTTTGCATTTCAATTCCATTGAGCACTTTGCGCACACCACTATCTTCACTCTTTGTGTACTCTTTTGCTGTGCTTCGTAAAGTGCCATCTCTTCCAGAATGTCCCATATCATGTAAAAATTTGTTATTTGAAAGCCTTGCATCATTTAACCTTTCATTTGAGGTGTAATTTCCAATTTCTCTACCCCAAGCTGATGTTGCTTCCCTTGGATTGCTCTGCCGCTCTGCAGAGTAGTCAGCATATGGGTTCTTTGTTTCATACAATCCACTTTTTAATTGTTCCTTCCCGTCGAAATCATCATCATCCACGTAACTCTCATCATCCTCATCATCTAATTCTTCTGCACGGTCCTCTGCTGACGGCTCACTTATTTGAAATGCTTTTGTGTTCACTCTACTTTCTTTGCTGCCATCCTTCAAAACTGCAAGTGCCTTCAGAGTTATTTTCCCTATTCCCAAATAGATTGGTTGCGTGTATTTAAAAGTCGAAGTCTGGCCTATCTTTTTAAAAGGATCCGGCTTACTGCCATCGACTGTGTAAAATATAACTGATTCAGGAGTGTTACAGGCGAGTTCAATAGGCGTTCGTGAAGTAATCTCCCATTTTCGGCCTAAACCAGGCGCTTTCAAAGGCACGATTGTTGGCACTGAAACCATTCCCGCCGTCATCTTGATGGTTGAAGATCATCCACGAATACTGTAGGCTTCTTTAATCACGATATATTGGCTTGGTGTAAGAGTAATGAAGAAATATTGGATGTTTTCAGAAGTAAACTCCCACATCATCACCGCTACACTCAAAATGTTGCCAGGTTGTCGTTAATAAGCAATCAAAACAATGTCCTAGAAAAGAGAGGCAAAGTCCTCCGCAGTAGAAATGAAATCTCATTTTGCTCATTTCCCACTGTGCATTTCCCACAAAAGGGTTAGGAAATAGAGTTTTATGAGTCAAACTGTGGTCAAACTCAGCTCCTCCCGCTCCTCCCATGAATAAGGGTTGTTCCAAACTACTCACCTGCATAGACGTAGATCTCATGAAATTCAAGGAAATTTTCTGCGAAACCGAACGCCTATACAGTGGCGTGCTGGGGCTCACTCAGCAAGGGGGGCAAAATGTGAAAATGGCGCCCCCTCATTAGTTATTTCTCAAAACATGCTCAAAATATTCCCACTTTGATGCATACTGCATAGCTCTCCTACCGCATGTTTTCCGTGGATTTAGTCGCCTTCAATGCTCTTTACTGCAGTAGAGATACATTGGATACATCAAGTTAAAAGTCACGTTATAAGATGCTAGTAAATTTGCAGCAAAATGGCAAGGGAAATGTAAAACGGAGGGGTCTGGGGGCGAGGCCCCCACGAAAATTTTTGAGGACGCACCTTCTAATTATTCTCAAAACGTCTCCACCACCACCATGTTTCCCAGTGCTAAGATATACTTTTTAACAGTTTTATAATATAGTTTAGCATCACCAAGAATTGTTTGAGTTAAATTCTAACACATGGACAGAACTTGCGAGCTTTTTGTCGTGGAAGCTGTTTTTGGCGTTGTTTACAAATGATAAGAAAACTTAGCACAATTTACAAAGCTAAAAGAGCTATGATTTTGTTTTCAAGCATGGGGTTGACATTTATCACTTTTCCTCCAATCAAGGATATGGTTTCCTTTTCATTTTCCTTTTTCTAAGACTGTAAGAAAGTTTATCCCCCGTTTCATTCCCGTTTCGAAGTTTTTGAGGGTAGCACAAAATCACTCACAATCTGACAAAAGTCGCCCATCGGCCTCTATTCTTATTCTGTTCCCCAAGTTTGATACTGCCAGGCATCTCCGCGTTTCAGTTTGTGTGTTCCTGAAAAATGTTTCAAGTTTGAAGAAGAACCCTTGGAGAAAACATGGAAACTATTTGACTAGCACCGCAACAAAGGCGCCTTCGGCGCCCATGTGTTTGGGATTACCGTTTTGGCGCCCCTCATATTTCACTTGCAGGGGGCAGTTGCCCCCTGCCCCCCGGCCAGCATGCCACTGCGCCCAAATAACTTTTGAGAAGACTTTATTATTCAAGAAAATCAAACCCTTGTTCACAGGCCCGCAGGAAGCGAGGGGGCAGGTAGGGTTCAAGCCCCCCAAAAATATTGTAAAAATGGTGTACGCCATAAGCATTAATTAGATGTATTATTCTCTATTGTTTTGAGAACAATTGCTCCCCAATTACCAGCTGCTTCCTACCGCCCTGCTTGTTCATGCCTTTTTGTTGCTACTTTATGTGTGAGGTGTGAGATTTTCACCCTATCCATTTCAATGCAGTATTGCAGTAGATCCTGATAAATTTCGCACTCTCTCTAGAGTTTACAGAAGAAAGAATGGTAAGGAGACTGGAAAAACCAGCCCCTTGTGGAAAATTTCACTTTTTCATTGCTGCGCAGTATCAGCCTCGTTTTGAAAACTGGAAACGAGGAACTTTCCTTGGAAATCATTCTTTCATTTTTGCTTTCTTCGAAACAGAATGTCCTGACTGCGCGCCGAGAAAGTGAATTTATTTTCCAGAGTTTGTCATAATTTTGGGGCAGTTTTTGTGGATACTGGAAAGAAATGAAGATGGATTATCAAGGACATACCTAGACCTGTTGAAAGATGAATTAACGATCCAGTTATTTACGCAGGCACACAGCCTCTGGCTCTCACTTGTTTTGAAGCCAAGGAGGCGCCTATTTATTGAACAGACAGAGGTATAATTTATACGCAGAGACAGAAAAAGAGAGATGAGTTCATATTTCCCTGATGCTCGAAAAAGAACTCTGTCTTCTGATACAACTGAAAGCAGCGAAAACGAAGAATACAAGGAAGGGGAAATAAGCCCAGCTTACAATTATTTTGGGAATGACAGATTTGAACCGCATCCAAAGGCGGCTAGGATGGGTAATTTTATAAACTGTTCTGTGATAACATTTTTTGACCATGCAAAATCTATTGGAGCAATGGTATGGAAATTGCAGGCAGAAAAGTGGTGCAATCCACTGTTTCACCACATGATTGCAATCCAATATCACATTTTATGCAATTGCAAAATTTTTCGTTTCTCGGAACCAGTGATTATTATTATTGCACTGACAAATTTGATTATTGTCAGTGCAAGCCTTACTGATTTCAAGTCTTCATCAATGCTTCCAAGGTGGAATATGTGTATGCTGCACACCACATATGTATGCCAACTTCTTTTGTTTTTTGTTATTTCTATTTTTCGAAGTGAATGTGTCTGCCACATAATATGGCATGATATACACCCATTCCACTCTGGCAATGCTCCAATTGCAATATACTGACTTTCATCTCCTTGCCTCACTCACTCCTTGTTTGTTTTTATTTTCATTGTTTTTTGTTGTCCTTGTATGTCATTTCATTTTCCTTTTATACATTTAAGGGGGGTTGCCCGTCAACAAGTTGATTTTCAAGGGGCCCTCCGATAAAGACTTTAAATTACAATTTGGGAAAGAAAGTAAAAAGCTACTAAATAAATTAAACTATTAAAACCTTATTTACAATGTTCAAAACATATTTACAATGAAGTTAAAAATTCAAACCTAAAATCAAAATGATAGGGAACACTTTTTGAATAGTTTTCTTGAAACCATACAAGGAGGTTGCCTGCCTTGACTTAGCTGACAGGCCATTCCATAATTTTGCACCTCTATATGAGAAACATCTTTTGCTATATGGTGATAAAAACTTTTCAAGTGACGTTAATAGAAGTATACTCGAACTGACCTTAGATTTTATCCACAAAACGGGTCGATTTGTTTAAGCTAGATAAAACCTTTGTTTTACGCCACACAGCCACAGTCCTTTCATTTTGTTTCCATTTTCATCTGTTTGTTTTTGTCAGTAAACATCGTTAATATGTAGTTCTTCGTATTGTATATTTAGATGTAGTTTTAGTTCTATGTTCTATGTCAAGGTAGAATCTCTATGACTTTTCCAAATCCAACATATCCAACATCAATAAACATCAAACGATCCATACAGTTGGAATTTGATCAAAAGTTATAGGGTTTCTACCTTAATGACCCTTGGGATAGTCATGGGTTCTTGCTTCCCGGGTTATCGTTCTTGTTATGTAGTTTAGTAGTTTGTAGTCCAGTAGTCATAAGTACCTCGTTTTGTAAAATTTTTATATTGAATAAAAAAAAAAAAATCTCTGGCCATTTGATGACCTTTTCTTTGGTAACCTTAGTTCGGTCCCCATATTACGAAGGCTATATGATGAGCAGAGCGAATTTCAAGTGAAAAGGCCACATAGGTATTCTGGAGCCAGTTGATTCAGGGACTTAACCATTGCCTTAGATTCACATGTAATTAGTTCATCAATGGTCTTCCACCCCATCTCTTCGATAAGAGGTCCGCCTGGGGCATCAAAGCTGCTAGTATTTGTTATTATCCTAGCAGCACAGTTTTGAAGCTTTTGCAACTGATTAATTTTAGTTAAAGCGGCGCAGCCTCAGGCGGAAAGCAGTATCGAAAGTGTGGCTCCACAATGCCTGTATAGACAGTCTGCAAAGTTTCTTTTGGGCGAAAAGACTTAGCATGTCTTAAAAAGCCAACTACCCTTGAGACATTGCTTGAAACTGCTTTGATTTTTTGTTATGTTCTATGTCTATTGGCTGTAGGAGAGATGTGCCAGTTCACTCCCCATGCTGTTTCGTTTTGCGTAATTTTGCAGTTTTCTTGTTTAGTTCCATTCTGCAGCTATGTTTTCTTGTTGTTCTGTAGGTTTTGATAACTTGATGTATATATATAAAAAATCTTTACTAATTTCTAGCTGTACTGTGCATGCACAACGTAAGGATTGCGTGAACATTTTGCCTGTTTGAATTCCTTTAGGTCTAGTAAAGACAGTTAAGTTGCGAACAACTTATACAATAGGATTAACATAGAACTTGGTATAGAGAGGTCAGTTTCACAGTTACTGTAATGTGCAAAAAGCTTAATAGTTACTTCACAACCATTACTCGATTTTTTACATAACACATTTCTACTTACTTAGAATCTTGGTCAAGTGCCAAAGATGAACCAAGTGAAGAGGAAACAGATCATGGTGCTCATGATAGAAATCAAAATGAAAATCACATTGAGAATGATGATGATGATAACCAACCCCAATCATCCAAAGGACAGTATAGCAACTTTGCACAGAAACTTATGGTAAGTAATTATTAAGATTTAAATTATTTTCTTCTGGCAGCTTGATGAGGAATGACCAAATGCTTTCTAGAATGTTATATGACACGTTGAAATGATGATTGTCTCGGGAGTAATCTTTTGTCAGTTAACATGCATTTGCAGGCCCGTTGGAAGTGGGGGGAGCTGGGGGGCTTCAGCCCCCCAATAGTTTGCTGAAGTTTCCTGACTTTGAAAGTGAAAAAGGCTGTAAAAGCCAAGGTCGTAAGAACAAAGATTCAAATTTAAATATATTCAAGGAAGCATCAGAAATGCAATATCTTTTGATGTCATGCAAGTCAAAATATTCAAAATTTTCATGGAAAGACTCTCATTAGTGGTGATCTTTTGCTTCCGTAAATAGCACATTCTCCAAAAAAGGGGCGTTTTCCAACGATCTAAAGGGCGTGATCATGAAAAATTTCCCCAGGGGCAACCTGGACCCCCACTTTTACTCGCTTCGCTCGCTTCTCGTTTCAGCCCCCAATATGAATTTTGTTCCGATGGCCCTGATTTGCCATTTTATCATGAGGAAAATTTCATTCCAAGATGAAAATTTCAAGGCATTGATGAAGGTTTTCTGTAGCCTGTGTGCAGTTTTTCTTTTGTGTAAAATTGGAAGAATGAGAAAATAGATGTATATACTGAACATTTGAAAGTGATTCTTCTGATGAATAAATCTGTTGTGATGTGCAAGCAAGCAAGCAAGCAAGCAAGCAGTTTTATTTGTTTATGCAGGGTAGGTATATGGGCAGCTATACAGCTGATGTAGGATTGCGGCACTATGGCTTGTGCCCTCAGAGTTGTCTCCGAGTACTCATTTATCGACCTCGGAAGGATGGACAGCTGAGTTGGCCGCTGGTTTGTAGTTTGTAGTGTCAGCGACGGGAATCAAACCCATGCGGGAAGACCCCATAGGATTAGAAACACTACGCCTTAACTACGTGGCCACACCACCAATTAGAAGCTGTTTAGAGATTTTCTGAACAGCAATATACTCACCTTCTAACACATCTTTTGTTTTTTCAAAAATGAAACGTTTGAAAGATCATTTTGCTGAGTCAGCTATACAGAAAATTTGTTGGTTGCACACAGTCTTTCTGTTTCTGATTCTGTTAATTCTACAAAATTCTGATTCTGTTAATTCTGCAGGCTAGGTTTCAACCATTGTTATAAAGCCTTTGATTTGCTTACTTTTAGGAAGTCATCAGAGATCAGTAATGATAGAATGATCATGCTAGATAGATAAGAAGATAGATAAGTACTTGGTGAATCACAAAAAGTCTACGCCTTTGGTAGGCTATGAAATAGAAACTACGTGGCCGATGTAGGAATTCAAAACTTTGTCATTCAAACACCAACGTCCAATTACCCCCGCCGACACCCTAGTAACAAGGTTTGAAAAGTTGTTCCTGATGTTAGCATTAAAGTGCATGTGGAGATATCTGAAAATGCTCTCAAGTTCTGACTATAAGAAAGTTGGTTAACAGCCAAATATTTCTTTCAGGCTAACATGGGATATGTTGAAGGAAAAGGTCTTGGAAAGAGACAGCAGGGAAGAGTTGATATCATTGAATCTTCTAAGCAACGAGGGAGAAGAGGTCTTGGTTTGCAGTTGACAGGATTAGAAGCTGATAATCAAGCAAATTGGAACGTTGATGAGGAGGAGGTAATTTCATTTGACTCTTTTTCCAGGAGGGTAAGACAGGGTAACAACAACTAGATATGATATCTCTATAGTGCAATCTTTTAGCATTCAGTTTAAAGAAAATTGTAACTTTTACTTCAGGCTCAAATTATATGTCATGAGAAAATGCTGGCAAAACAGCTGAAGAGTTTTGCATGAGCAATTTTTTGTTGTGTCAAATTTCAAATGATATCAAATTTTAGACAGAATTCAGGTGAAGGAGGAATTTTCCAAGGATTGATAGCTACTTTCCTGAAATGGTAACTTTTTTGAATCTTTCCAACATTAGTTTTTGGATTCCAGTATCCCCCATTCCCCCTCTAAGAATCTGATTTCTTTCCATTGTTAGGAAGAATTCCCAGAACCTTCATGGATGCCTCCATGTGATCTCCAGCCACCAAATCTTGATGAAATGAGAAACTGGATAAAGATTGGTCCTGTAAGTAATGCATTGAATTCAAATATGTTTTTTTAATGTTTTGGCTTGATTGATCATACAGGATATCCCAAAAAACTGTTCAACGTTTGATTAAATATTGAAAAATGATGATAACATGAATAGGCTCATGGGAAGATTACCCTGTCCCTAAGATTTTGCAATAATTCTTAGAGACTAGAAACATGCAAATTGGTTGAAAATTCATTGAGCTGCAAGTCTTTAAAGATAAAAAATATGCAACAGTTGAATCAGCCAGAGACCGCCAGATTACTTGTAAATGCAAAAAAACTCAAAGATGGAGGTAAAAGAAGGCTACCCAATGCCACAATTCTCATTGATATCAGAGCAAGCCAAATAGGACTTTAAAGTTTAGATCTTATAATTATTGTTAAAATCTAACTAAATTGTGCATGTATCCAAAGACAGTAAATCAAAACAGAATTTATGAGAAATTTAATCTGTTTCCTCAAACATCTACATGGTTAGAGGTTAAGGTATCAAAAACCTGTTTACATCCCATTTTGTTTGCCCTGAAACAATTGAGAAATAACAAACAATGGCCCTTGTTACTTTTACCAAAATTCCATTTAGAGGCCTCTTGTTTCAGCTTTCACATAATCTTGAACTTCAAATGATTGTAGCTCCATGTATTTGTAGTGGAAAGATTCTTGTATCAAAATTAATTTAAAATCTCAGGAGTTACTTGACCAAGTGCCCATTCAGCATATCCTTTTAAAGTATTTACTCAAACATCAAGCAATTTTATGAGACAGGAAAGGCAAAGCCAGGTGTGTCAGGAATATATATCACTGTTTGAAAAATTTAATGAGATTTCTATCCAACCAACTTTTTTAACATTTCAGTTCTACCATCCTACAGGGGATTCAACAAAATTTTTAGGTTTTTACTTAAGGGCATTGATTCCATTTGAAGTAAGGATTTCGCCAAAATCAAGCCCCAATTTTCCATTTGCCTAAACTGCTACAAATAAGCTGTTCACTATCATGTAAAATTTAGATTTTCAAAGCTCAACATTTACAAAAGGGCATAATTATATTTCAACGGTTTCCTCATCATTATGTTGTTTTTTTATGTTGATAGTTAAAAAGTAGATTAAATTGGGCCAGTGTCATTACAAACCAATCTTGAAACGAGTTGCTAATGCAGATTCTATTAAAGATTTTACTGGTGGTCTCAATAGAAATATACTGCTGTTAATGCTCTGCTTTAAACATAAACTGGTCTGTTTGATTAGGAATTCAAAACTTTGTCATTCAAACACCAACGTCCACTGTTAAGTAAATGTTTTCTTTCTTTGTTAGCAGGTAGGTGTCGTTTATGTCCTATATTTATTTTTCAAGTCGTTACGTTTAGTGCTGTGTTCTTGTTGCTTGTTTTTTGTTGCCATGAGGTAGACATAGTTTTTCTCTCTAAATGGTATTGTTGTAGAAGTAGGGTATAGTATTTTTGCAAGTAGTGTAATTATGTAATATGTATGTAAGTTTTTAGATGGAATGTATAAAAAGAATTAGTATTATTCACAGTCCATTGGAGCAAGTTTTCACAAATATTTCATGCTTAATTAAGATTTTGCATTGTAAGTTACAAATGGATTCCTAAAATGAGTCCCGTGTCTAAAGAATTTGAGATGAATGAAAAGTGAAAATCTCACCCAGACACCTGAGTTTTAATTAATCAGATTGGAAGAACATTGATCATATGAAGACCGAAAGCTTGTGACACCATTCAATTTATCTTATTCCTGACCTGACATCTCGTGTGGAACAGAATCTGGTACATTGTCCATTAGTCTTTATTTGTTTGTAGTGTATTCGTAGTTAGTTGAACGTTGTGGGTCTTTTTATGTTGGCCATGGGGTAGTCATTGTCTTTCGCTCCCCATGGTATCGTACCAGTAGTGTTGTATAGTAATTAGAATAGGTATAATTAAATGTAAGACATATTGTAAATATTTATATTTGAATAGAAAAAAGAGTGAAATTTTTCATTCAAATTTTTATTTTTTATTCTCAGATTTTCATGCAATTTTTCAAACTAGACCGCAATTTTTGGAGCACCCTATAAAATGTGAGTGGTATATACATCCCTTCGTGCGTGCAGTTATGCCATTGCAATTGTCGTAAAATCGCATTAAATGGATACTTTTTTTCAGAGAAAAGAAACGATAGATGATGAAACAGAATTCTGTGATCCATCTGTAATTGCTGGCATTCTGGCTGGAAAGGTGATAAATGTTTAATTCTATGACAATAAAGCCTGTTTTCCACTGGACAAAAAGTGTAACATGGTCCTGGGAAAACAGAGCTTTCGCCGTGAGAAATGTTCAATCCGATTTCTCTGTTCTGCCTATAGAGGTTGTCCAGAGGTTGGCTTGATATCGGCAGTGTGTGATTAAAGGGGGCAAGTAGGGGCAACTGCTCTCCTTCAGGACGAAAACTCGGCTTGGCGCCTCATCTCAACTGTATCGATCAGAATGTGGGACAAACATGCAAATGAAGACAATTTTTTAGTAGAAGAACCAAAAAATTTTCTGATTCACCAGTTCAGAATTTTTGCGCACCTGTGGCGCGCTTACTTTTCATCAACCTTTGTGCGCCGTCTCTGTAGGCTGCCCCACCTTCTATTCCGGGCTGGAACCCCCCCCCCTGGGTAACGGGCTTTGCTCGAAACTTCTTTCAATTCGCATCGAAGTGCTTATATGTTACGTTATTCACTCACTGGTTAATTTTTGTATTATGGCATCACACGCTACAAGAAGATGTTGTTGTCCAGAAATGTTGGTGCCAAAAACTTTTCATATCCGAAATTCTTAAAACGATAGGAAATTGGAACTGTGATGGGGATTGATGGTGAATAGCTGAAATTGTATTGATTTCGGCCCTTTCCTTTTCCAATTCTTAGTGATTTCACGGCTTTAGCAGATGCTTTTTTGGTCATTTTGGCGCTCAACCTATTATGGATTTAAGTGAGTCGCCGATTCTACACAGCCATCATCTTTTCCTTGTTTTTGCGAACAGTGAATTCATTTTGATGTGATTGATATTCTATTCCATAGATATCCCGAAAAAGGCAAAAATTATCTGAGTTTACCGCCTGTTATGTCAACATTCACTCCAAATTTGCAACAATACAGTCAGGAATTTCCGTCAATTTATTACGAATTTATTGTATCCGAAAATTATCCCCTAATCCTATGGTCCGAATTTTGTCTGCGTAAATGTATATAACCAAGTTTTGAGTTTTATTTCAAAGAACAATTTCACCGTATTAGTTCTTAGCGACGCATTATTGACATTTTGGCGAATCATCAAAAGCTCATCGGTACTAAAAATGGAGAACCAGGAAGGTGGGCACGTGATCGTATTGTGGTCGGGGATGTGCCACTCAAGGTTGGAAAATATCTTCGAACCTTGTACCAAGTTGTCGAATAAACCTCCCTGACCTTAGATCAGTTTTTCAACACTGTCTTATTTATTTGTTCTTTATGCAAAAGTCATAAAATTTGATGTAATTCTTTGTACCGGTATCTTAAGAACGATACCTTTCCCGATAGATTGTGGCAAGTGGCTCTATGGGATTCCGATTGAGACATGAGTACCGATATTTTAAGTGAGTTTTTCTTTGCATCTTGTTTCAGAACGTCTTTGACATGCTTGGCACAGATGAATTCTTGAAAGCACGAACAAGATCGAATCCTCATGAGACAATCAGAGGTGCCATATTTCAAAATAGGGCAGCAATGAAAATGGCGGAATTTGACGCAACTTTTGATTTTATGTTCACTGATCCAAAAGATGAGTTTGGAAGGAGTTTGGTAGATGGCAACAGTCTTCTTTACTTTGCTGATATTTGTGCTGGCCCTGGTGGATTTTCTGAGTATGTGCTATGGAGGAAAAAGTGGCATTCTAAAGGATTTGGACTGACTTTGAGGGGTTAGTTAATCACCAATGATTTTTTATAACTCTTAGATCGCTGCTAGTACTTGATTCCCTAATAAAAAGAAACGTAAAAACTCTACTTAGCCCCTCTCTCTAATAAGGCCCCCTCCCTAATAAGCCCCCCTCCCTAATAAGCCAAAATTTCAAATAAGCCCCCTCTCTATAAAGGCCCGTTACTCATATCAAATTCCATAAATCACTTAAGACTTTCCATTTGTTTAGCTAAACAAGCTTGCATGTTAATTTTGATATTGTTTTGAATAGAAATTGTGAATTTAAATTTTCACATTGCGAATTTGACATTCCACTATCCGTCAAGCAACCACAAAGTCTCTCTTTGTGAATTTTCTCTTTTTAGTATATAGTATTTATGTGTAGTTATTGCATTTTTTATTTTTCATGTTTTGGCCTCGGCGTACATATGATATTTTGCTCGTTGTGTTACGTTTTTGTTGCATTGGGATATTTTATAGGCACATACTGTATCATGTATCATTAAATTTTTAATGGAATGTAGAAAAAATTCACTCAATCAATTCTTGAAATATTTAGAGCAATAGGGAATGCTAGGGAATGATTTTGTATTTTGAATTCAAGAAATCTGGTATGATGTTTTAGGGCTGACAAAGTGTGTGGTGTCTGTCCGACTTTGACTTTAGTTTTTTATATTTGTGTTTTCCTTCCCACAGCTGAAGGTGCCAATGACTTCAAAATCAGGGATTTTCTTGCTGGATCACCGGAAACTTTCGAGCCACACTATGGTGAGGAATCTATCTTTTGATCTAATATGTTTTCTTGCAACCAATCGTTCTTAATTTGGCAGAATAACATCATTCAAGCCATTCCAATTTTGTCCTGTCATAAGTTCTTCATGACCTGATGAAAAATGACAAGCAAAGGCATATTCTGAATCCAGTCTTCAAGATTTTTAATGATCATGAATTGGAAAAGCCTCCAATTTTGTAATAAGAAACCGTGTAGGAGGTGGGTCCATAAAATCAAAGCCTGTTTGCAAGGCCTCTGCTCTCTGACTATTGAGGCAGTAATTGGCAGTAATTGGCTATTACAATATCAAATAGCGAACAGGTTCAAATAGATTTTGAACTTCACCTTACTACAATCGGCCGACCATCCCATTTGAAATTGTGAAGTATTCTCGAAAGAAAGCCGCTTAAACCCAGTATCCCGTTTTATAAGTCGCGCCGCAACGAACCATGGAAATTTGAGTGCAACTGAGTTTCTACTTGGAGCGCCTCTGCTTTATCAGAACAAAACTTCTTGTAGTGCCTTGCTGTGCCGAACCATAATGACGCATGCGCACAACACTGATTTTGGAAAATTTTCTTTTTAGTTTCATGCTTTTGAATACATTCGTTCGTTAAATGCGAAATTCTATGTAAGGAAAAATGTTTCCTCCGTCGTCACTCCAAGCTATTGACAATATTGAAATAATTATAGTTGCTTTATGCAGGTGTGGGTATGGTGCGGCACGTTGCGACTGAAATTGGTTTTATAAGTCGCACTGGGTCGACCCAGACGAGAGGCCTTTGGCGTATGGTTCGACTTAGTCGAACCAACAAGTGACAAGGTTGGTTTTAAAAGAGTCGCGCCGCCCCAAA
The DNA here is from genome assembly GCA_964019985.1 of Aurelia sp. 4 Dawson et al 2005. Taxonomy (NCBI): domain Eukaryota; kingdom Metazoa; phylum Cnidaria; class Scyphozoa; order Semaeostomeae; family Ulmaridae; genus Aurelia; species Aurelia sp. 4 Dawson et al 2005. Next base: position 19,944,366 of record OZ026501.1, on the reverse strand, counting down.
CCAGACAAAATTGATCTAAATTCGCTCGGTTCGGCACGGTGCGGCACGACTTATAAGTCGGGTCGTAATCAACATTTGATACAGAGTTGGATTAATTTCTTTTCAGGTGTTGGTGGGTACGAAGGTGACGGCGATATCTTCAGAGAAGACAATCTAGTTGAATTCCGCAAATTTGTCATTGAAAATTCTGATAATAAAGGAGTTCATTTTGTTATGGCGGATGGGGTATGCATATCATTGAAAGAAATGTTATTCAGATTCCTTAGTAATAGAATTCCTCTGGTCATATTTACATCAATGCAAAACAATTACTAGCAAAGGTACTTCTACGGTCGATTATTCAAGCAACAAAAAAAGGAAAAATGCCGTGTAACCCGAATAGCTGAAAAAGTGTCCTCGGTCATCAGCATTTTTAATGAATCAGTTTGCCGTTTTTTATACAATGCTTATATACCTGTTCTGTTACGCCATGAAAAAAGCACATTTTCTTCAAAATTCGAAATATTTTTTCATTAATCGGAGAACATTTGATATATGAAAGTAAAGTCATTTTTATGATCAATGTTATATTGTTTTCTGAAGCTGTCGTTTCCAACGCGTTTACTTAGTTTGATTGTTGCTATACAAAGTGATACAAAATTCTCACTAGAATTTGTAAATTTGAATTAATCCCTCCTTGTTGTACGCAGGGAATTTCTTGAGGGGAACTCTTTCAGAAGTTGAAAAGTTATCATGGAGAGAGCACCCCTTTGTTCATAATATTTTATGACTAATTGCTTGCTTGTCAGGTTCATATCAGTTGGTTCATGGAGATGAAAATTAATTGAAATAAAGACAAAACTTCTTGATCATCAGCACTTAATACTTTTCAAAGAGAAAAGCTGTAAGCTTCTTGTGAAAACTTTTGATAGATGGTGATCTTTTTACATCTATGGGAATTTTATTCCAATTTTTATCACCATGGTATTGCAAAATATTATCATTTCAACTTGACGCGTACCATATTGATGAATAGATCTCGTTAGTTCAAAGAAAGTACGAAAAGATGTATGAGAGAGTTTATTAACAGACTCTTACACAAACCTAAGCAGTTTTAGCTTACAAGAATCATTGGATGAATTCTAAAAAGAAAGACAGACTCAGTTGTGGTTATGGTGAAGTTTCTTTCCTTCCTAGGGATTTTCTGTGGAGGGCCAAGAAAATATCCAAGAAATTCTTTCAAAACAGCTTTATCTTTGCCAGTTTCTATGTGCATTGTCAATATTACGGCCAGGTAAGTGTGACATTTATTCAAGATCACAACTTTTGTCAGAGGGAGTCGCTTATATTGTTGCGTCATAGAGTTTCTATAGTTCCTAGATTTTATACAACTGCCATTGCACTAATTCATCGTTTAATCTGGCCAACTGGAAACTGCTGGTACGATGTAAAAATCTCTAAATGGCCTCGTCCTGGTGTACTTCTCTGACTTTTTTTTGAAGAAAATCGACTCAAATCTCAGAAAACTGAGAAATGCCGAAACTGTTCTTTCGCTTCCCTTACGGAAAACTAACAACGGGCATAGGGCTTTATCTAATCGTGGACCTAAGTTTTAGAATTATCCTGAACTTGATATCTCAAACAGTCACTCTCCCTTGCCACCTTTAAGAAAGATGAGGGGATATTGCGTTTGCCATTCATGAATCAGCACATGGAGTCCTGGATATAGCAACTATCCACAATCTTCAATTTCTATTCCCCATTGGGTTCATTCAGATTCAGTTCATGGTCTGCTGAGAGACATCGGCATGCAAAAATGTTACGCTATGCCACTTTCCTTCAAACAGAAGCCTTAAGCGCATTGAGATGAATACACAGCTTACCCAGAGATTCCTAATGCTCATGACCTGCTCATGAACTCCAGAAAAGATTGAAACTCATTCAACTTTTACAGCGCATCATTTTGCTCTCTATCTGTAATGGCAACTCACGATTAAGTATTCTTTGAAATGTCGCCTTCAGTGGATTTATATTGTTTGTTATAGCATCCTTACTTGTCTTCAACAAGGCGCACCAACGTGGAAAAATTTTTTCAATAGAAATCATTTGTTGTTAAGCACAAAATGCTCTCAAGCATTCTCCGCTCAAGCGGAAACTGCATTTCCATACTGTATACTGTATTCACGATAGGGACAGATGCAGTCTAAATTTAAAGGGGACAACTTGTAGAGGGGTCGCCAAAGATGCCTTGAAAGGGAAGCGACAACTTTTTGACGAAGTTGTACGAAAATTGTCCACAAAATAATGTCTACATTGCACACTTATTGCATTGAGCCGTAAATAGGTCAGTGGCTTGGCTTTCCTGCTTTCTCTGACGCAGATTTTAAAAGTGTGTTAATGTGATGAGTTTGGGCGTGTTTGGAGCAGATTTTTCTTATTGCTTCTACTAGCTCCCTAAGTCCGCCACTGATTATGTTTTGTTTGTCTTATTTAGGTGGCCATTTCATGTGCAAATTGTTCGACATTTTCACGCCATTTAGTGTTGGGTTAATCTATCTCTTGTTTCGTGCCTTCGTGCGTGTCTCCATTCACAAACCAGTGACAAGCAGACCAGCAAACTCTGAGAGGTATAATACAGCCCTTGTTATTTTCACGTCTAGTTTTCATGTGGTGATCCCTATTTGTGAGGAAGCTTTAAGTGAGAAACCACTGCCAAAGCTGAAGATTCTATCACATTTACACTGTGGCAATAGTAATTCACAAATGTTGCGGAGTTATGGCCTAAATAGGGCCAGGTTTTTTCAGGGTACTATTATGAGTCTCTGTAGACCGAAGCGCCATCATCAAGTCAAATGGCACAGGGAAGCGAGAGACTCATAAGTCTACATCCAAGTTCCTGTATTCTAGAGGTTTTTCTTAACTTGCAGCTATTTAAGAGATTTCGCTTTGCCGAAAGTTAACCAAGCAACGGTCTCTAACACGTTTATAATTTTCTGTGTTGATTACTCTTTGAGTCGCTCACTGAATTTCTAACCGAATCTATAACTGCCTTTTCCATTTTCAGATATATTGTTTGCAAAAGTAAATTAGCAGATACAGAATCGATTCATGATTACATGTTTGAAATAAATGAAAAAATAAACAAAATGAAAAGAACGGGTGATGATATTAATGAGGTGAGTTGAATTTGAATTATTTTTTATTTTATTCAATCAATCTGGCAAACAATCAAACTGGCAGATTTTTTCATTCATAGGCTATTTTACTGGAATGTATCGATTGAGGCCCCGTCCACACGTATCCGGATCTTTTTGAAAACGCATCTTTGTTTATCCGTATAAAAAAGATCTGCGTCCACACGAGGACCGTTTTCAAAAATACCCCTGTCCACACGAAAACGCTGTAACATTCGAAATTCGCTATTCGAAAGTAAAGTTCGATATTCGATAACGATATTCGACATTAGAACTTCGATAAAAGAAAACAGACAAGCAACATGCCCTTGCGTGATCCCCAAAGAACCGAGCGCATGCTCTGATTGGTGTTAAATTGATGCTGTTACGTCAGCGTTTTCGAAAAGCTCCGTTTTCACCCGTCCACACGACAACAGGAAAACGGCGTTTTCAAAAGATCCACTCTGGAGAGCGTTTTCGAAAAGCTTCGTTTTTGGAACCGAAAACGCCGTCTCCGTGTGGACGCGAACCCAAAACGGATAAAAAAGATGCGTTTTCCAAAAGATCCGGATACGTGTGGACGGGGCCGGAGTCAGCAGAAGTTCTAGCTTTTAGAAATTGATATCAGCAAGAGCACGTGACGAATTTGAAATATTCAAATTCTAGTTAAAAGCCTAAAGCCCAAAGTATTTTTGTTTTTTATTGTACATTTTATGAACACTGAAAATACACGTAAATTTGCATCATGAACATTTCTTGGCTGCGAGATACCAAAAAAATGGCCTAAAATGCTTTCATCAAATCGTAAGGAATCTTCCCACGCACAGCAATACGCAAGGGGTAGCACCTTAGGAATTAGGTTTTTATACAAAGACAGCAGATTCTCAATCCCTTAGCAGTAAATATGCAGACAATATATCTCACCCGTGAAAAATAGTACCTTCTGTGTGAGGAGTTTCTTTACAATTATGTAAAGTGCTTTATGCCTTCTTCAGGCATCTCGCAACCATAAAATTTTATAAAGTCATATTTGCTTATGATCCAGGCCCGGGGATCCAGGGCTCATACAAATGCGAGAAACTTCCAAAAAAATATTCCAGTCTCTCGGGTATCAGGAAGGATTCGATTCATTCCAGTCCAGCAAGTATTCTTAGTGCTGTCAATTTTCAAAGTACAAATTTTTGCTATTTATAACCAATCCACCTTTTCAAGATAAGAGATGCGAAAGCGGAAGTCTTTTGTTGTTTGAGATTTCGCATTTTTGAGGCTAAAAACTTGTTCTGCGTACAAAGTTTTGCATAGAAGCAAATTTTTACTTTCATATCTGTCTTCGTTTGGAAATTACGATTATATAAAGAATTAGAAAGCATAAGGGCTTTGACCGTGAAATCAGATGTTTGGACAAAATTTGTCCAAACATCTGATTTCACGGTCAAAGCCCTTATAACATTAAACTCTTTATAATCGCCGTAATTTCTAAACGATGACAGATATGAGAGTAAAAATTTGCTTCTATGCTAAACTTTGCACGCAGAACAAGATTTTAGGCTCAAAAATGCGAAATCTCAAACAACAAAAGACTTCCGCTTTCGCACCTCTTATCTTGAAAAGGTGGATTGAAAACTAACTAGCATCAATACACAAATACTGCATCGTTCTTGGCGTAGGAAAACATAACGTCATATGGCCTCCACCAAGAACAGTACTTACAATTTTACGAATTCATCTTCAGAGCAAATAGAAACAAAAAGGCATCATACAAATCGCTAAAGAAGGAAGAGGGACTGGCACCAAACTATGCATTGGGTGTAACCTTTAAATGTAAATCCGGGTGAATCAGGAAAAGAGTTCAACATTTTATAAAATGCTGCTCCCTGAATGTAAGAGCAATAATATTGAAAACTGTCTTAATTCCTGATATATCCAATTTGGTTCGGTAATTTAGCTGGCTTTAATCGACCATTCCTTCCCGTCGAACTGGGAGACTTTCTGCAGAAAACCTGCAAATTGAGTGAAAACAACAAGCAAGATTTCCCTTTGTTCTCCTTCCTAGCAATAATGACTCTTGGATGTGTTCATGTATTTCGTCCTCTTGGGAGAATCCCGTAGACCAAGTTATTCATACTAGGGGGGAGAGGGACTTTTTATTCTGCCAAGAGGGTAGCTCGTGCTAAAGCGTGGTCAAGTCATCACTGTGAGGTAAGCATATGATAAAAACTTGCTCATGATTTTAGCACGTTTTTAAACGCTTTCTGGGATGCAAATCTTCTTAGAAAATCCCTTGCAAAATTTGAGTGAAGTGACCGATTTCAGCTAGGAAAAACTCTAAACATAGTTGATCATGTTAGCTATTCAGTCAGGTATTGAAAATATCATTACTTATATACTCAGGGAGCAGTAGCCTTTCAAACGCTGGGGCTTTGTTGACTCACCCGGTATAAACAAATGAATTACTGTCAGCATAGTTTCCAAAGCTTTAAAAAGCTGGATGTAAAATTCAATGACCTATTTGTTTGAACTAAATGGCTTCAAACAAACCTTAACTATTTTCCAATAATTCTGCCGTTGGAGCTTTCTGAAATCTTCAATATTCTCAGGATTGGAGTGTTTCTCTTCTTTTTCCGGAATTCAAGTAAAATTTTCAAAGAACTTAAAGCCATGTTTAATGCAACATGAAATAATTATGATTTCACATAATTTACAAGTGAACCATAGTTTATGGATGTCTATAGTTTGGTATCAAGCAGAAGTCTGTTGCTTTTGTGGTTTATGATTTGTAAATTTGATGACGTCACATGCTCAGATGAACTGAAATATAAAATGCGCTGTAATTTCGCGAAATATTCAAAATTTTTGAAAAGTCCAACGATAGAATTATGGATTGGTAGCTATGGTTTCTTTTAAGCCATTCGGTTAGAAGAAATAGGTCATACAATTTTACACCCACCATTTTATATGTCGATTCGAAGATTTGGAGCCTATGCTATCACCTTCATCATAATTGATTCCCATTTCTATGATTGATTCAATGATACATCATTTTCAAGGTCGTTCCTTTACACATCATGAAGGATGATTCCGATTTCTTTGAATATATCTACGAATCGAACAATCGGTAAGAAATTAGTGCTTTTGATCTTAGATCTTTATTTGTCCAGGAATTATCTCACATGATTTCTCTTTCTCCAGTCTGACCTCACTCCTTGGGGAGGATAAGTCACAAGGCTGCTTGGGAGCTCTAAGAAAAACATCAGATGTGATTTCAGTCGAACCCCTTTTTTGCTTGATTCTCTCATACCTGTGCTTGTTCGTTTCCGTATCTGTCTTTGTCGTAATATTACCGGGGATCGACATAGTTAAAAACTGGCCCAGGCAAAGTTAAAAATAGAATCTATGGTGTCTGACAACTTTGATGCGTGCGGTTTCATAGTGTAGCTTACGAAGCAATAAGATAGCGGCAAGGAATTTTTTGCCAAGATTTGTTCCATTCGTTAATCGAATTCCTATAGAATCGTTAAGGATTCGTAATTCGAATGCAATGCATCTTGGTAAAAGGTCCTTGCCACCATGTATAGCGCTATCGTCTATTGGCGTGTGGGTATTTCTTTCGCCTTTTTGTAGAGGTTATTTGATATACGGGATTTCTCAATAGCCATTTCCCACAGATTATGAAGTAACTTTTTGGAGACCAGAATCTTTGAGATCGGTTGAAAATTCAATATCAATAACATCTGGCAGATTTTGTTTACATGATTCAGAAGCCAAGCAGAAGGAAGTACAATTCTTGCATATGTAGCACTCAAATGTTAACAGTTACTCCGAAGCTCCTAAATCACGTAAACAAACTCCGCCTGACAGAACTTTAGATTTACCCTTCGTTTTTCGTAATAAGCATATAAGTTCTCTTAAAAACCACCCTTCGCCCGCACCAAGTGAGAGTTTGCCGTGCCGGTTTCAGGACGAATTTGCGGCTAGGTTTGTTTTGAATTACTGGTTGAGAGGATTTCTTTTGTCTGCATTCGCTAATCACTTTGAATTGAGGTGTGAACCAAAGCAAGTTACCATATTGTATTAGAAAATCTGCCCTTGTTGAATAGAACGTACAATAACTCTCTCGAGTCTCTCGCAAAAGTTTTGCAGTTGATTTCACTTTGTAATTTACATCCTCGAATAAAAGAATCATGCTGGCGTCTTCTTGACTCATGTCTTCTTGCTAAAACAGCCTCCTATCTAATCCAAAGCTAACATTTGCTGTAAGTACGATAGAGTTGGCCATCGTTCTTTCAGTTAACACATAACCATATATGCAGATATTGATTTAACGTTTTAGTTCTTTAAATCAGTCCATCACTTGTTTTCTTTTGCAGACTTGGAATAAGACAATCGAAAGCTCTACTAAAGTTAAAAACATATGTTCAAAACACGTAAGTAAGGAAGGACTTATAAGGACTCAAGGTAGACTTACGATGAGTCCCTTGTATCCCTGCGGTAAACCTTGCTCAAGAGGGACTCATAATGAGACCTTGAAAAACTTGGCCCTGGTTTCTTCAGTCATCAATGGAATTTTGATGGAACCACGGCTTCGAATCTCAATCCCGTGGGAGTGTTTTCAATTCTTCAATCGAATCGAAAACTCTATCACATTTATACCTTAACAATAGTAATTCACAAATCTGGCAATCTGATTGGTACTGTAGGAATCGCGAAGTTTGGGCCTAAATAGGGCCAGGTTTTTCAGAGTAATATTATGATTATGAGTCTCTGTTGACTGAAGCACCGTCATCAAGTCAAAAAGCACAGGGAAACAACGGACTCATCGTCATATGTCATGGAAGGAGGTTCTGTTTTGTATATCGTAGGCTATGAAACGAATGTTCCTTGATTGAAGATTAGATTTGTTATCCAGAGATTCTTGAAATTTTGGAAGCAATCAAAGTTTCATTGATAACCGAAAGGTTGAAGTATTTTTGTGATTTCTGTTCTTTTTTGAGCATTGAAATTCTACTTAAAATTTGATTTAAAAAGCTGTAACTTCGCGGAGCGTGAAAAGAGTTTTTAAGTTGACCAATATCACATACGTGCCGTCAATTGAACTCTTTATTTCACATGATATGATTTGTTGAACTGTGACAGGCATCAAATCAGTAGCTGGAGCCAAGGGCTGTAGGAAACTGTTGTTTGTACCTCTCCTGCGAAGGCTTCATTTTATTCCCTGCACGTGGCGGCAGGTTGACATGAAGTCAAGTGCACTCGAGAAATCATACCACTTTAGTGTGGTAAAATGAAACTGAAGACGAGAGTCTTTTTGGGTGGCATTATTTCTCCAGGGCACTTGAGGTCATGTCAATCTGCCGCCACGTGCGTGGATTGAAATGGCTCCTTCGAAGGAGAAGTGCAAACGGAAGGAATCAAATCGATATATTGTGCACGAAATGATAAATTAGGATAGGAAAAACCTGATTTATAATACGAAAGTTTTTCTTGTAAATTCAGCATTTTCTGCAGCCATGATGCGGCCATTTTGTATGATGCTCAGTTCTATCAAAGGCTGAAATATTGTTGGTCATTATTTTTGTTCTACGGTTATGTCATATCTGACCTGATTCATTCGTTGGCTATGTACTTTACATATAAGAACTAACTGTTTTCCTAATATTCAAGAAGCCAATCGTTGTGCTTTATTTTCCGATTTTGTTTCCGTTCACTTTCCTCTTCTTCGTTGAAATAGAGAACTGAGTCATCCAAATCAAGGAGAAGTCAGAAAACGATGCTTGGAAAGGTGGAAGGTGAGACTCATCATTTTATTTTCATTTTTTCATTTTAAAATATTTATACTGGCATAAGTTTCATATAATAAATACATGTTTTTCAAACTGACCAGTTTAAAATTAAAATCTAAAGGAAAAGAGGCTAAACTAAGGACAAAAGTAATTTATTTACATAATTTACAATATAATGTACAATAATACCTAATTTATAATGAAATATAACAGAAATGAAATAGAAGTTGAAATTACACCGCCCTCTATGTTTGTTTCTTGAAAGTTTTCAGGGAGGGTGCCAATTTTGCTTCTCTTCGTAAACTGTTCCAAAGTTTTGCTCCGCGATATGAAAAAGCCTTTTGGCCATTAGCAGTTTTTAGTAGCGGTAACCTAAGATCAGTTTCTGTCGAACGCAAAGTCCTTTCTCTATCATCTGAATATTTTGTAAATAGTTTTGTCATGAAGGCTGGGGCAAGCGAATTCAAAGACTTATAAACTAGAGTGGCGGTCTCTTTTCTTGTGAGATCACTGATAGTCGGCCAGCCAAGATTCTGAATTAGTGGAGCAGCAGAAGCATCGTAAGGGCTATTTGTTACGATTCTTGCAGCTCTGTTTTGAATTTTTTGCAAGATGTTAATTTTTGAATTACTACAGCAGCCCCAAACAGAGCAACAGTAACTTAACTGGGGCTCGACAATCCCTCTGTACATTTTGTTGAGCACATCAGATGGAAGATATATTTTAGAATACTTAATAAGTCCAAGGGCTCGATTAGCCTTGGTCTTGATAGTATCGACATGTTTGTCCCAGTTAAGTTGACTATCTACTTGAACACCTAAGTATTTTGCATTGGCAATCATTTCAATTTCCTGATCACCTATTGAAAAAGATGGTTGAGCATCAGGCTGGCTTTCTATCTTACGAATGTTTGGTCCAGAGCCTATGATAAGCGACTGCGTTTTCACAACGTTCAAAGAAAGTTTGTAATTGTGCATCTATTTAACTTTCTACTGACTGGTTTGAAATCGTTATCGAGAGATGTTATCGTCAACTACGAAAATACAAAATCCAAGGTCGATCTTGCAAGAACGCACGTTTTTAATGCCCTGATTCACAATTCTCTTAACTTTATTGTAGATTCCAGATGCTGCCAGAGCAGCAGTAAATAGATCTGATCCTGAAGACAGATATGCGTATCTAATAAAGGTAGGTATATTCGTATTTTCCTTTTGAAAGACTTCATTAAATTCAAATTGCCAAGGATATTTTCACCCGTATACCCCAGCTCCAAAGAAAGATTTGAGAGTTTCGATTAGTGCTGTTTTCATATGAGACGACTCTGTTCAAGGATGGAGGGAAAATTTCAATGTGATAGAACCCTTTCTTTGAAAACTTACTTTATTTTGACATTGCTGGAGAACAATGGAAGTGTTGTATTTGAGGCAACCACTTATTTTGCCTTTTCTCTACCATAAATCAGCAACCAATGGTCAGATTTACTTAATCAAGGTTTCAAACGCTAAGTTGAAGCCTGACTTATGCAGCTGTATGAAAACTAAGACAAATGAAGCTACGGCTCTTCCACAGCAGCCATGCAAACGGGACACAATATTTTTGTACACCCTGCAGAATTTTTCAGACTGAAAGATTTCAAATTGCTTACAAACAATATCGGTTCACAGAGCCTTAAAGGCATTGAGTCCGTATAAATAGCGCTCTCATGACTAATATCAACTTCTTTTCAATCATGAAACAAAAGTCGTCACTGAATCCCTATTGAAATTAAACCAAAGAAATTCCTCAGGATAATGCAAGGATTAAGAAGTCTTTTGTCTCGACTCCTAATGACTTTAGCATTATTGTGCGATAACAAAGGACCGTCAGTTGTTTGTCAGAGAAAATTGAGGACAGCGTTAACGCTCAACTATTCATGAGGACTCAATTCCGTTAAAGGACAAGTCCGAGGATGATAAAGTTATTGTTAAAACAGCCTTAGCAACTGCTGAACATCAATCGTTAGTTCTTTTCAAGTTTTGATGCCTCATACTTTCATAAATTTGTTAATGTATCGTCGTGAGTTGGGCCAAAAATCGTCGCCATTTTGTACTTTTTACTTGTGTGCGAAGGCGCGATAAGGAGGCGGCCAATGTGAATGGCATAATCAATTCGATTGGCAGCCTCTTTCAGGTCAATGTGAAGTGACGTCATAGAAGATGACGTCATTTCGCACTTCTTAGCAGATTGAAATATGTTGTTTCGCAGATTAAAAGAGAAAAGAGAATTACAAACAGAACTACACACTATTCACAACAGTGTAATCCCTTGAATAATCAACAATTATACCAGCCCCGGACTTGTCCTTTAATCCATGAGATGAAGAGGAGGTACGGTTTTTCAAGAAGCAACTGAAGAACTGTCATTGAGAAGCCTTTCTTTTTACACACAGAACATCAATATCAATGTTGCGATTGAAACATTGACAAGAACAATGATGAAGCAGTCCCTCAGCAACATATTGGACTACAAATTCACAATATCCGCAGGAACCAGAATTTATGTACTAAGTCTAGGGGTGAGTTAGACTTATGCCTTTTCGTTCCTTGTTCCCCTGTGCTCTTTGATTTGCCGATATCACCTGGTCAATAGAGTTCCGTTTTCAAAATCTACCTTTTTGACATCTGCCAGCAAATTTGTGCCGTTCGTGTGAACGGGAGGCCTATTCGTCTTATTTTCACATGTTTCAAAGTGTACTGGCATCGTCTGAACGCTAGCCTGCATGCAAACTTTACGTTTGCGGAGGAGGACGGACGGATTCCATCCGTCCACCTCCGCAAAAGTTAAGTCTCCACGCAGGCTAGTGAACGCAGCCTCAATCATATGTTTCAAAATTTGATAGCGCCAAAATATGGAATGTCACTGATCCAAACCGGTTGGTAAACACTTTATTTTGGAGCCATTTTGTTTTATTGTCTTTGTCAAAATTGCGTGAAAAGAGCATTTGATGTCATTCGTATTTTATTCTTCCATGTGAAACTTTCTTATTCTTTGTTGTAGCGTTTTCACATTTTCAAGTGGGAACCAAGAAATGTTTATAGCGGACCATATTGGAAGAGAATTGATGACGCAAAATTTGAGCTACCAAGAGACACTCTGATCGAAGCTGAACTCGTTGAAGAGTACAAAGGGGAGGTAAGCAATTTCTCCTTAGATGTGTGGTTCGTACCCTAGCCTTAACCACAAAATCAGGAAACTGCATACAATGTTTGAAAAATACTGCTTCCTGAATATCAGCTCTATAACATGGCCCACGACCCCCGAAAGGCAGTTCTCATGGACTGACGAGGCTACCGTGCCTAAATAAATAGAAATGAATGAATGAATGAATGAATGAATGAATGAATGAATAACATTGAACACTGTCGTGTCATGTAGCCAATGCATTCAGTTAGGTTCAGTATTTAATTCTGCTTTAACGAGTGAAAACAGCGTTGAAAATTTCGTCAGTTCTCCTTCCTAACAATAATGACATTCACAAGAACAAGCACGTGTTAGGAGAATGAAATCTCCACAGGAATTTGCTTTTATATACTAATGGAAGAGACTTGTTCATCCTCCCAAGGAAAAAATGCGTGCTAAATCTCAAGCAAGTTATTGCTATGAACGAGGGACATTCCAGTCATTCGAAAAAGCGTACGAGATTTTTTCAGAACAAAGGATTTTTACGGATCTTTTATGCATTTTCTTGGAAATAAAGAGGATTTTTGCCAAAGGTGTACGAGATTTTTTGGAAGTGAAGTGCTCCTCGGCTGTGAGACAGAAGTCTTGGTGGAGTTTGTTTGCGATTTCAAACCACTTTTGAGGATTGCAAATGGGCTTTCTCTGGAAAATTCATCGCATTTTTGAAGGAATTGGCCGATCTCGGCCAGAAATATTGCTATTCATTATTCAGTTTTTTTATTTTTCTGCAGGGCAGAGGGCAGCGTCGCCTACAGGCTGTGCACATCGTCGATGCTGTATATCTTGGTGGAGATTTTGTCGCAGATAAGCCCCTAATGGACAGGTGTGACACTTTGTTTTATTTGAAGCAGGTTTATAATGCTGAAGTTTAGTGAATCATTAATGCGTGTTCCAAAATGACCTCCCGTTTAATCACGAAAACTCAATGCTACAGCCTGTCTGCGAAATCTCTTTTTGATCTGTTTTTGTCAATGATCCAGTTATCTTTCAAGCTGGCTATAGACTGACTAGGTGATTCCTTGTATTCGTTTAACGTCTTTAATCTGATGTTTTATTTACTTTTACTCATACAAGAACTCACAACCAAACACATTCTAACAGAGACTAAAATCTTACGAAAAAATCTGAAGAAACTTTGAATGCCTTTTATCCTTCAAACATCGAAAAAACAATCGACCGTCGCTTCGAACGTCATTTTGAACGTCGCTTTGCTTCGAAGAATCAAACTTTTGACTAATCAGCCGCTCAAACGCTAAGAATAGGCACGTGGGTTCACTTTATTAAGAAAATAGCGATTTTTGATTGGTTAACTTGGCCTAGATTAGTCCCCATTTTGAAATGGTATTTTCAGGAGTCTCAGTTTGAAGCCGTAACATCATCCAATTCAGTGAGAAAACTTAGACTCATGTAATCAGTTTAAGCTGGCTGTATATTTATTCTCATTTCTTAAAGGCTATCAGTATAGGTCAGCATAGACTTGCTCCAAATCTATATCTTTTCTTCATCAGTATCTTCAGAGGAAATAATTTCTTCAGAGGAAATAATTTTCTGAAGATACTGATGAAGAAAAGAAATTGACTTGGAGCAAGTCTAAGGTCAGCACGACAAACACCTCTGCAAAATTTTTGAAAAAATCCTCTTTAATGACGTCTATAAACACTTGTTTGAAAATAATCTAATTTCCACTCATCAATCTAGCTTTTGTCCTGGGGAATCTACTATCAATCAGCTCTTGTCAGTGATGCACGAGACACATCAGGCTTTTGAAAATCATTAGAAAACGCGTGCCGTCTTCCTCGATATATCAAAGGTAAAGGCATTTGACAAGGTTTGGCACGAAGGCCTTTGAAACTGAAATCAAACGGAATTGATGATCAGGCTTATCTCCTTATTGCGAATTTTTCTCTAAGAGGTACAAAAGAGTAGTCTTGAATGGCAAGGTATCTCTGAGGAAGTGTGTCTCAGAAGGAGTTCCTCAAGGATCTATCCTCGGGCCTTTTTTCTTCCCTATCTACATAAATGATCTCGCTAAGGGTGTATCGTATAATGTAAATTATTTCGCCTATGACACTGCGATGTTTCAAGCGGTTGCCGATGTGAATATGACATCAGATAGTCTCAATCATGACCTCGTTGTTATACAAAATTGGTCTTTTCAATGGAAAATGAGCTTCAATCCTGCTCCTACAAAGCAAGCTAAATATGTTATTTTCTCGACGAAACTTTGAAAGGAACAGCACCCCCCCTCTAACTCTTAATGACTATCACATAATTACCTGCAGCAGCTACAAACATCTTGCCCTAATTTTTGATGAAAAACTTTCCTTTGCTGAGCATATGAAGGAAGCAACTACTAAAGCTAAGCGTGGCATTGGAATTGTTCGTTTTTTGTCAAAATACGTTTGGAGAAATAAAATTGACCAGATTTATAAGCTCTATGTCTGACTTCATATTGATTACGGTGATGTAATTTACCATGATCAAAGCATGTCCCCTTCCTCGTAAACTGGAATAAACTCAATATAAGACAGCACTGGCTGTTAGTGTCGCATGAAAGATAGACGATTGTACTGTAGATTATGTCTATCTTGTAAGATTGTCAACAATCAAGCCCCTCACTATTTGCGTGATTACCTTCCTAAAATGGCCTAAAGTAGCGGACTCATCTGAATAAACCATGGACGCACAATAAACTTGTATCCCGTAAGAAAACACAATCAAATCCTGTAAAAGAAGAGCAATAATATAAGATAAACATGTAAGTGGAGAGAAAGCTGTTAAGCCTGCAAGAAAATCAAGTAATCAGTTATCAACAACGTTATTACGTCAAAACACTAGGAACATATAGTATGAATATCATGATTGAAAATGTTAGCTATTCTGTCAGATATTGTAAAATATCATTCCTTATAAACCCGGGGAGCAGTAGCCTTTCCAACTCCGAGCCTTTTTTACTCATCCGATACGTGCAGGAGAATACTTTAGACCTTAATCTCGCTGTCATGTTTTGGGACTTTTTCAAAAGAATTTTAATAGAGTTTGCTTGGACACATGAAGTTATTTTTATCATAGGAGCTAAAACGAAACGGCTTGCTACGGGGCACGCTGAGCGCCCCAGCGCTGAATTCACATCAGAAGGATTTTTAATGTTGCTGCCAAAATTAAGTTTGTAAACCCAATTGGTGGCAAAATTCCAGCCGTAGCCTTTATTCATGCTTTTTGTCTTTCATGCCAGAATGCGGTTGATAGAGGTATTTACAAAGGCAATCAGCAAACCCTCCAGGCCCAGCATGACAGCTGTTAGGTAAGTTCTTTCGTCATACATTCCACTAGCCTACGAGTAGACCCGTTATTCAAAGAAGAAAGGGTTTACGAAACAACGAGTGAAAGTTTGCTATGGCTGCTCGAGTAATTATCTTTAATTATCCTAATCCGCTATTCAAATAATGCGTGAACGTATCTCAACAAAGGCTGCATGAATTAAGTTCTAGAAATCTGCAACCAGCTGTAGCAAGCTTTTTGCTCATTGTTTCATAGACCCTGTCTTCTTATGGATAATGGGTCTACGCGTAGGCAAACTTTCCACCCTTTTTACTGGATAGAGTTTCATCACACTGCCCTCTTTTCATTTTTGAGAATTTTTTCTTTTCTCCAAATTTTCACTACAACTAGGCCCTTTGCAGCTTTGGAAAAGCTCCTACGGGCAGTACACACTTTTTGACGAGAAATATAAATCAGTTTTTTCACTGTTTTGGGGAAGTGTATATTTTTGTTGGGCGAAGATATTATTGAAATGTTGAAAGTCCTTTTGTATCACTTCTCTTCTTCGGTTTCACCTTCCTGAATATGTTCATAAATCTTAGCGAATTTTTAGACCTTTCAAAATGGCTCACCATAGTTCAGCATGAAACTTTAAAGATATGGAGTACCTGACTTCATTTGAAACCCAACATTTCTCTTTCAGATGCAAGAAAACATATCGACTATATGACGTCAACCAAGAAGTATTTGAGAGGTATGTGCAAATTAACACGATAAATAACTCGTTACAATACAACTACCGCGTGCGCCGAAATAAACTTTGTAGTTTTGACAGGCCACGATCAATCGTATACTGGACCGATTTGGAAGATTTACGAGATAATCTCTATCTAAGTTCCTCAAGTAGATGCAGAATCGTCTATTTATGGAGCCATAAGCGAGTTTCTTAAGATTTTCGTTTTGGAAGCCATTGAAAAACAGTTAACAATTGTTAATGAAATTTTCTAGGCTCAACGTGGATGGAAGAAGAGAACGTTTTCGTGGTGATCGCCCTTCGGCCGCAGCAAGCGAGAGTTTGCCGTACTTCCGGGTGTCCCAAAACGCAACATATTTGAAAAGTTCTAACACAAACTGTTTCAAATTAAAAAACCGAATATAATACAATGATTAGATTGAATTTTGATATCTTTCAAATTTTTTGGTGACCTGATTGCAGAGATAAATGAACAAACGCTGAATTAGCGATTATTTTTATTGAAATCTACAATAATGAGAATAAATTTCTTGATTCATGAGAATACATGCGTGATATTATTTGCAAGTTCACAGGATTACAGACAGCACACAATTTTATCACGAAACTGTTACAATGGGATCCTTTAATGATTCGTGAGTTATCTAGAGCTCTCAACTTTCATTTCCAATTAAAGGCACACTGTCGTGGTTGTTATTGGCTAGTTGTGATGTTGAAATCAAAAACAAAGCTCTGGCCTGTGAGTAATTACAACGCCTTTATGCTCTCGTATCATACTTTGTTTCGAGAATAAAGGGAAGCAGATCATTATCATCTTCGTGAATTTCACTGTACAGCTAAATTACTGGACCTTGCCTAATTCTTTTCTTCTTGGTTGTGTTTTTTGCCCAATCAGTGTCAAGACAGTGTGCCTTTAAAGTATAACTCCAGTAATAGCCTAGTCATTTTAGAAAAAGCCATTGTGTTTTGACCGAAATCTTTATAAAAAGTGCCTGTTAAATGTTCGATTAACTTGTGTGTTACCTGCTTGTCAGCAGTCTTCGGTAATTGCTGGGATTGTCATGGTTCATAATTTGATATCATAGTTCACTATTGCTAATACAACAGCTCTGGTTATGAACTTGGGGCAATTTTGAAGTTTGCTGACTTTAACTCTACAACTGAGTCACCAAATATACTGAAAAATATATTCTCGTGGATCAAGAAATTAATTCTAATTATTGTAGATTTCAATAAAAATAATCGTTTGATCAAAAGTATGAAATAGCTTCCATTAGAATTTTTCCAAATCTGTTGCATTCTTTCTGAGACACCCGGTAGTGTCAGGGCAAATTTGCTGCTATGTTTGTTTTGAATTACTAGTTGAGAGAATTTCCTTTGTCTGCATTCGCTAATCGCTCTGAATTGTGGTGTGAAACAAAGCAACTGATGCTATTGTATCATTAAATCTGCCTTGCCCTGTTCGCTTATGCTGCTTTCAGGCTTGTCATATTCTTAACAGATTTCAGCTTCACTGAAATTAGTTCTCAAATAGAACGATACAGAATACTCAGAAGTTAGTGGGGTTGCTATGTGGTCTATCATGGCTATAAATATTACTGAAAAATTAAAGAAAGCTCAACGAAAATGCACGACGTAATTAGGCCATGACGAAAATTCTAGTAGTTTCCCGAAAGTCCTGTATGTAAAACATCACAACGAGGCTCAGCAACAACAACAAGTATAAAACAAGTATAACATCCTCCTTTTTCTAGTAAAACAATAACTCAAGTATTAGATGAATAATTTCGGGTTTAACTATACAATTAAGATTGCTCTATAGAGGGAGCAGCTTAGTATCCAGTTTTTAGGTCATTTGTTCGTCCTTTCCTTCACTATTTTCTGGACCTACTCTCCTTCTGACGAACCAAAACAAATTCTTAAATACAAAGGCAACCTGAAATTCACTCTGCTAAATTCACTGCAGCTTCATCACTTGTTGGTTTCCATTTCAAATGCTTGTACTTCATTATTTCCTGGCCCTACTCTCCATTTTATGGACCGAACACAAAGCCTCAGTAAAAAGATAATCACTTCAATAATAGAGAACACGGACGCGCCAATAAACAACCCCATATTTCCTCCAATATTACTGATGAACTGGGGCCACAGATTCGCCGGAAGTTCGCTGACCACCTCATAGCCAAGTTCATCGAAAAACACTTTGAGTGAAAGGATGCTTTGGGATACTTCACTGTCTGTTATGTCTTTACGCTTGGTGAAATTGGCGATCAATGATTTGTGGTAGTCCATGCTAGCTGGATTAGGCCATTGTGTGGAGGATACTGACGTCATAATCTGTTCTTCATCACAGGGTGCTGGGCAGTCACAATTGTTACTAAAGATTTTATTCATGCACTCTGTAAGCACTGATGGATTGGCGGGCATTTTCTTAATCTTCTTGAGGCTTTCAGCGAACTCTTTAGGGTTGTGGTATTTATATGCTTGCTCTATGTATCCACACTTCTCCATCATATTTCGTACATGACAACTGTATTGGCAATTTGTTACGGTATATTTTCCAGGGTATATTTGAAAATGACCCTTTCCATCCGTGCAGTTTGATTTATACGGTTTTTTCAAACGTTTGAAAACCAGCTTCTTCAAGGAGATGAAGGATTCACTGCCAGTAGGAAGGAGTATGCCTTTTGCGAAGGGGTTTGGGTAAACATCTCGAGGGTGTACCATCAGGATGATCCCTCCCCCATTGTCACTTGCTAGAGGCAACTTGTCTTGTTGATCTATGTATAACTTGAGGCTTAGTCCGAAAATAAGGCCTGGGGCAACTTGTTTCCGCTTACCCTTGAAGTCGAGAGTCTTGCAAAAGCCAATCAAACTGTGATAGAAGAAATCTTTAAAATCGTCCGGAAATTTACATGTACTACCGTAGGAAAATGTACACCAGTCATTGAAGTTGCCATGTAACGCATGGGGCGTAGAACTCGCCTTTTTAATGATCGAGCTATTTGTAAAGGTCGTTCCCAGGGCTGAAAATACATCAGAATGCATTGCTGAAAAGATGCCCTTTGTACCCAAACTTTTCTGTTTTGTTGATGTTATCAGCGCTTTTATATGTGTCTTGAATTCACTGAACGCACTCAGTCTGAAATTATTCGCGTGGCATATAGTCACACTGGGAAACGCAATCGGTCCTTGCGTCTTACTTTCTATTTCCGTGTACGATTTGTTTTTGAAGAAATCAAGGAATGTCGAAGTGACTGTTGCCACCAACGCACCAACAATAGCAAGAAAGATAACTCCCCATACTGCTTTGCGGAGCACTCCTTCTGAGTGGCCTATGTGGTACAAGCCATGGATTGTTGCGGTTTCTGAAAATTGCTTAAACGACCTCTGGTTTTCGTCCGTCATGTTTCACAGACGACTTATCAACGGATTTTACCCAGATCACAGCAATCGAATCTAATCAAATAAAAAAAAAACACAACCAATTTTCAAATGTCACCTCTAACTCTCTTTCAATGCTGCAATGACTTCTGACTTTAGCTTGCCACATTTCCGCAACAAATGTTTTTCTGCAGATTTTATCTAGATCACAGAAAGACAACTCTATGTTCAAAAAATGGTACCTTCATTAAATCTTGTTTATTTGATTCTGTGAACCGAAGTCCGAAGTTTGTCCGTCAAATTTCCAACGACAGATTTTCCAGAGGTGTTACCCAGATTGCAGAAAATGACTGTATTTAAATTTCGTTTGATTCTGGATTCTGGACTCCGAAATCTGAATTTTGATAGCGACAGGTATTACCACAATCGTGACCGCAGAAAGTAACTTTTTTCAGTTGTATCCTTGTTAAATCTCTTCCTTTTCTCTCAAGATTCAATCATCCTCTGTTCTCATCTTCAAGAATAATTTCTTGTCTCTCGTCCCAGGACGTTACACAAAAAAATTTGTCTCTCGTTTTTTCATAATCTCTTGACAGAGTCGGGAAAGGTTATGCAGTTGGTTGTCAATGTCTTCGTTATCTCTTACATATTCTTGCTTACTTATCCCAGAGTTGTAGCTGTTTTGTTTACGATTGTTTCAAAATTTGTTTCCACATAGATCTGTGCCCTTTTCTTAAACCAGCATTGGAAAATGAATTTGCTCTTAGTAATTCGACGTTCGCGCGTACATGTCTTTGCTTACTTTGCTAGCTGCTAGCTGGAGCTTTACAGCTGTCGTTTGGTTTGGTTATGCTGGTTTTGAATCCAGTTTACTCATAGATCTGTGTACTGTTCTTGCGGCCAAGTATTTATTCTTATTTTACGTTGTTTTTCTGCTTTTATTGATTGTTTTGTTTACTCCCCTGTTCAACAATCTGTGATTGGTAGGTTTTTGCTTGTTTCGTTGCTCATCATTTTGCTTGAAATGCTGTCTCCTTAACGAAGAAGTGCGCGAAGAATGAAGTACGGTTGAAGTATCTCGAGGTATCGAGCCTGTTTTAATTAAAGGCACGCTGTCGTGGCGCTGATTGGATGAATAAGACAATATGGACGAATAGAATTAGGCAGGCTTCAGTAATTTCGCCGTACGCTGAAAATTCGTGAAGCTGATAACGATCTAACTCCCTTCATTCTCAAAACAAAGTAGGATCAAAGGGCTCCTGCTGAAATGCGAACCATGGAACGGAATGAGGAACGGAACGAGGAAAGGAACCGGCTACTGAATGCAAAAGCAAAAAGGGCTGAAATGCAAAACACTACTGCTGAAATGTAAAACCGACTGGGTATTGTTGAGATGCGGAATAATGCAGTTATAACAGGGAATAGCATAACATTACTGAAATAGAAAACAGCTTTGTTCTTTAATTTGCGTTTCAGTAGCAGGTTCCGTTCCGCTCTGTTCCTCTTTCCGTTCCGTGTTTCACATTCAGTAGGAGCCGCCGGATCAAAGAGCATTCAGGCCAGGTTTTATGTTGTAAGTTCAATATTACAACTCAGCTGCTCCGCAGCGCTAATCGAGTACTCCTTTAGGAACGTGACTTAATTTACTGGCAAAACGTGATTGTGACTGGTCTGACTGGTTTTGCGTATTGATTCAAGGGTATTAGGACACGGATATTTTGACAGATTATTCATTTACCCTGTTTTGATCATTGTCTCTTGTTTCCTTGTCTTGTTTTCTGCTCTGTTTCGTCTTTAAACTGATGTGCGTTTTTGAACGTAGGTTTAAAGAACAAGGCCGGGGTTGATAAAATTATTGCTAAAAAGCAACCTTACCAACAGCTGAACACCAATCGTGAGTTCTCTCTAAGTTTTGATGCCTCAAACTTTCATAAATTGGTAAATGAATCTGCGTAAGTTAGGCCAAATATCGTCGCCATTTTGTATTTTGTACTAGTGTGCGAATACGTGGTAAGGAGGCTAGCAATGTGAGTGGTAGAATATCAACACATTTGGTAGCCTCGTTCAGGTCAACATGAAGCGACGTCATATAAAATGACGTCATTTCGCACTTCTTAGCAGCTTGAAATATGTAGTTTCGCAGATTAAAAGAGAAAAAATTGGAAAAAAGTACTACACACCATTCACAACAGTGCAATCTCTTGAATAACCAACAATTATAACAACCCCGGACTTGTCCTTTACGCCCAAACGCTGTCGAATTGTTCGAATATTACTCCCTTGTATTTCTGTGTCTTAGCGCGTCCGCATAAGAAAGGTTTCAAGCTGCAAAGCCTGAAAAGCAAACTGACCCTATGGTTTTACGGTTTGAAACCTTTCTGATGCGAAGGCGCACCAAGACACTGAAATACAAGGGAGAAATATTCGAACAGTTTGAGAGCGTTTGGGCCTAAACCTATGTTCAGTTGCACACAAAGTTTGCAGACCAAACAGGGCAGAAACTAGACACGAAAACTAGACACAAATAAAAAATGGTAAATAAAAAAATGTCCGTGTCCTTGCACCCTTGATTGATTCTTGTTCACATAGCAACAGCCAAAAACACAACAGCATTGAAAGTGCTGTGTGCAAAAAATTTCGCAAAATTTTCAAAACTCTAGAGCGACTAAAGAATTCATGGGCCACTGATAAAATGAACGGCAGATATCATTCAATGATTCATTTTTTTTTCATTTTAATCATCTTTATCCACAAATCCCCATCAGCTAATAATTTGAAAAAATAGTAGGAAGAAAAAAGAACAACTTACCGCAACTTACTATACTGTATCTGCAAAGGATAATATAAAAATGCAACCATTAGGTAAGTGCTGCTTCCGAGGGATCGTGCTTTGGGTTAAATGCTAGCGTAGCAAGTAGTCTTTCAGTTTCTTTTTAAATGTGAGAATTGTGGGGCTATTCCTTACATCGAGAGGTACATCATTCCACACTTTAGCACCAGGGTAAAGAAAGCCCTTTTTTGAAAATTCTAGGTTTCGTTTTAAGATATCAATATCTTGGCATTTTCTCGTTACGTATGCAGATGTTTGAGATCTCGTTGTGAATTTTCCCAGAAGGCTGTTCGGACATAAGTTATTCATTATTTTATACGCCATAACAGCCTTGTCATATTTGATAAGGTTAGAGACAGCCAATTACACGTCCATCCGTCCTTTATATTAGAGTTTTCAATCAATATGCGAGCTCTGTCTTAGAGACGCTGCAAGTGATTTAATTTGATATCAGACAAACTGCCCCATAGTTCATTACCGTATCGCAGGTGGCTTTCAACCAGGGCTCTGTAGACTTGCTCTAAAATAGTTTGGGTTAAAATATCTTTAAGTTTGCGAATTGAGGACAGTCCACATTTTACATTGCATTTGAGGTTTTTATATTGTTCGTTCCACCTTAAGTTTTCATCGACCTTTATTCCAAGATATTTTACTGTTTGAACTCTTTTTATCGGTTCCTCGTCAACCTTTATTTGTACGGGTCCATGGATACTGTTTAATTATCTTTTATGACCAACAATCAAGAATTCAAATTTGTTAGTATAAAGACTAAGCTTGTTTTGTCTCATCCACTCTGAAATGTTTGTTAGTTCGGTTCTCAGGTCATCGCAAAGTGTGTCTGTATCCTCTACCGAAAATGTTCCACTGGTATCATCTGCATACATGTTTGCCGAAGACTTAACCAGACACTGCGCAAAATCATTTACATAAAGGATGAATAAAAGAGGCCCAAGGCACGATCCCTGTGGTATTCCTTGTTTTACAACCTTACGACTCAACCTTTGACCACCTATATGGCAATTTTGTTCTCTTCTCGTTTGGT
Organism: Aurelia sp. 4 Dawson et al 2005; assembly: GCA_964019985.1. NCBI lineage: Eukaryota > Metazoa > Cnidaria > Scyphozoa > Semaeostomeae > Ulmaridae > Aurelia > Aurelia sp. 4 Dawson et al 2005. The sequence continues at coordinate 19,920,944 of OZ026501.1, read as the reverse complement.
AGGATGAGAACCATTGATGAGGACCTCCAACGATGCCATAGACAGCTAATTTTGCCAGTAACAGATCGTGGTCCACCGTATCAAACGCTTTTTTAAGATCTAGAAAAATACTCATGCTTACCCTTTTTCTGTCGATATTGGAGAACCACGATTCTGTCACATTGAGCAGTGACGTAACTGTGCTATGAAGCTGTCTGAAACCATGCTGACAGTGTGAAAAAAGACCATGATCTTCCATAAACTTCGAAACTTGGTCATGCACAATTTTGGGAAGATCCCCTCTTCCATGGAAGAGTTGAAAATTGTTGCCTCTGATTTGGACAATATTTCAACGGCGTCTTTTATCACTTTAACTGGAATTTGATCATGTCCAGGAGATTTCGAGCATTTTAGCTTGTTTCTCTCTCTTAACAAGATTTGATGAAAGATTTGATTTGATGAACAAGATGAAAGGCACGAATATAACAGTGGGACATGGATTCTAGAATTATGCAGAACCGCCAGCCAGAAACCTTTGATATTTACACCTTAATGTTGTACCGGGTGAGTAAAAAAAAACGCCCGGCATTTTGAAAGACTACAACTCCCTGAGTAGATAAGCAATGATATTTCGCAATACCTGATTGAATAGCTAATATGTTCAATTATTTTTGGAACTTTTCTGACTAAAATCGGGTCACTCCGTTCAGATTCCGTAAGCGACTTTCTAAAATGAATCCCTTTGAGAAACCTTAAAAACATGCTAAAATTACAAGCAAAATCTCTAATGTGCTAACCTCACAGCGACGACTTTCAGCAAGCTTAGCACGTGATTTCGTTTCAGCGGGTTGAGAAGTCTTCCCCCTAGTGCGAAAAACTTATTCAAGGGGATTCCATTCTCCCATGAGGACAAAATACATGAACACATCCAAGAGTCATTATTGCTTGGAAGGAGAGCAAAGAGAAATTTTGCTTGCTGTTTTTGCTCGTTTTTGCAGGTTTTCGAAAGGGGCTTTCTGCAGAAAATCTCCTATTTCGAAGGGAAGGAACCAATTAAAGCCGGACAAATTACTGAACCTAATTTGACATATCGGGGATAAAACAAGACAGTTTTCAATATCATTTCTTTGATATTCAGGGATCAGGATTTTTTCAAACGCCAGGCGTTTTTATTGACTCACCCGGTATATAATGAACAAAAATAAACTATTTTTTTGTTATTATTGTGTAAGATGAAAACAAATATATACTCCGGAGTCATCTACTTTGATTCCACTTCAGTGCAAATGTTTTGATTTAAACAAATTTAGAAAATAAAAAGAAATGTAATTGACACAGCTTTCTTGATAAATTTTTGGGAGCGATTATAGAATGCAGGGCCTTGCAGGGCCCACTCATGAAATGAACGGCAACTATCATGAAATGAACGGCAAATATCAAATTTAAGAATTAAGAACCCAATTTCCATGAGGGTACACTTTCCCCTGCCATTTGCTTATTGTTGAAGAGCGAAAATTGAAGCAAGTCCGATAGACACTGCACTTAACGTTTTTCAGCCATTTTACAATAAATTTCAACAAACGAATTTCTGATTAAAGTGTGATTTGCTTGCTTACCCTTTGCAATGTTTGTTAGGAGGGCTCTTTTCTCTCATTCACTCGATCAATAACCAATTTCTCGTGTAACCTTTGGCCTGACCCATTAGCTCTCTGTACATCATTACACAATATCATCCGCCAGAATTTCCTTCTCTTTATCTTTTTTATCCTCATTTTGCCACGAGCATGCAAATTTCTCCCTGTTGTGTCACGATCAAGCAGAAATCGGATGAAATTATGCACCCTACAGTGGCCCATAAGGGTCATCGAATAAAGGACTTGCTGCAACTACAAATACAATCCACCTTTTCAAGGTAAGAGGCGCGAAAGCGGAAGTCTTTTGTTGTTAGAGATATTGTATCTGTGAGTCCAAATTTCTGTTCTACATACAAAGGTTAGTGTAGAGGAAAATTTTCACTTTCATATCTGTCTTTGTTTCGAAATTATGGCATTATGAATAATTTGAACTCATAAGGGCTTTGACCGTGAAATCAAATTTTGGACAAAAATTTGTCCAAACATCTAATTTCACAGTCAAAGCCCTTATGAGTTCAAATTATTCATAATGCCATAATTTCGAAACAAAGACATTTATGAAAGTGAAAATTTGCCTCTACACTAACCTTTGTATGTAGAACAGAAATTTGGACTCACAGATACAATATCTCTAACAACAAAAGACTTCCGCTTTCGCACCTCTTACCTTGAAAAGGTGGATTTCCTGCGAAAATTTCCATTCTTATCTGCAGCTACAATTAGTCTTCTGCAATGAAATTAATGTTCTCAGAATATTCACGAGGAATACGAAACATACAGCATGACTGCATAAATCTAGCAATGAGCAATTTTCAATTGGTTTTTTGCAAACACAAATGCTTGCTGCAAAAAGAAAATCTTGCTGCAAATAGAAAGTCTTGCTGCAAATATAGACTGATGACGATGAGTCTCTAGTGGCCCTGTGCGCTTTGAATTGATGATGGCGCTTCAGGCAATAGAGACTCATAGTATTACTCTGAAAAAGTTAAGATCGCGAGATTTGGCAGAGAACAATGATGTCGAATTCTCGATTCGAATGATGCAGCTGACTATATTTTGAACAAAATTGCTTCGGCAGGTGGCTGAAGTTTTCTCTGGTTTGTTTTGGTCTTTAAAGCGTGGAAAATGTAGCGTTGAAAGACTCATTTTGGACTTACCAGGTAAAGTGAACTTCCTTCTTCAGATTTGTACCAAGTTTCTTTGATGAAACCCCTGCTTAACATGGTTTTCATCGCATTTTCTTTCTGAGGATTGACCGTTGAACAGAGCTACGGCAGTCGTTCGATCCTGATTCGATCGATCGAATCATGATCGAATGCATGAGATAGGGCGGGGTTTTTCATTGTTTCACTATGAGTTCCTCTTGAGCAAGGTTTACCGCAGGGATACAAGGGACTTATCGTCATAAGTCTACTGCAAATACAAATGTTTCCCGCAAATAAAATAAGTCAAAACCTGGTCGTCTCTTTTTGAATTTGGCCTCAAACGAGCAGCAACATGTAGACTGATTGCCCAGACCTTTTCTTGACAACATTTTTTATTTATCAGCCAGAAACAACAACTATAATTAAAACAACAAACTATGATTACATTAAAATGTGAAATTCATGGCGAGGAAAGACACAAGGTCATTGAGTCCTCATCATGAACTTGACTACGAGCTTGATAGTGTCAACAGATTCAACAAGTCAGTTAATTGGGAATAAACCGAGCTGGACTGGTGACGTCAGATGAGGATAACCAGAGGCCTAATTTGTAAGACCAATGTGTAAGACATGAATGAAAAGCCTCTCCAATACGAAAGTATAATTTAGTAGTAAACCTGAGCTAAGGTCCACTTGATATAGCATTAAGAAATTGAGAACGACAGCCTGTGGAAATATAGGATGTGTACTGTCCTACGCCAGGGGCGTGTCTCTCTGTAAAAACCTTTAACACCTTTGGGAAAAATCCTTTTGTTTTCAAGAAATACCCATAAAGATCCCTAAACGTCCTATTGTTTTAAAAAATCTCGTACATCTTTTTGAAAGAGTTATGGTGGAACCCCTCCTTCCCTTCCTCGTTCGTAGAAATTTCAACATCACGAACAAAACTAAAATTTAATAAAAACAATCTCAAAATTTCGAAAGATCATCTTTTCCATGTTTTCCTCGTGGTCCATTGCTTTCGTCTGCGTGCACATGCTCCTTCACAGTAACTATTCGCAACTACATCGTTCGCCAAAGAGTGATACACCCCTCGGTCCTATGCAAGCTTTCGAAACTTCTTGTAAGAAGCTAGGCTCTCGTTCAGATCACCAGAATATTGGAAACCTCAGCATACCTTGGACTCTGCATCGGTTTCAAACAAATGAAAGGCATTCCGTTTCACTGCATCTAGTTTTTCATCACGAAATGTGCACAAATGTTAAAATCATGTATTAAACTTGCAACATGCAAATTATCGTTAAAATTTTTTAAGGCGAATTGACACCATCCCTTAGGTAGACACTTGTTAGAAAGGTGTTTCTAATTGTTGAAATTATTTTGAAGCGCATAGCGAAACAAATTGTTTGTTTCACCATGATTTTACAATTGACTTTTGAAGACATGAATTTTTTAGAAAAGTACCATTGTGAAATTATTTAAAAACAGTCATCAGAAGGCAAAATATTTGAGCATGCTTATCATTACCTCGAAGCCACAATTTGAGGATCAGAATGAGACGAAAATGAAAAAGATCGGTGAAGCCTGAGCCTAGATACAAGGAATTGTAATCTGCTGTGAAAACGGTGCCATGCCTCTACTGGTCATGTAAACAAATATCTGATTTAGGCCCAACTTCAAAAACCAGTATCTTCGCTTTTGGTAGACTGATCTTGAACATTTTTGCAGCTCATGAACCCCTACGTTATGATGCATGTCTCAAGCGCAAAATCAAGCAGGAATCTAAAACTTCAGATTTTGGTTCAATTGGATGCTCTAGATGACAAAGCCCCCTGGATGCTCTAGATCACAAAGCCCTGAAATCCTGAAATTGCACTCAAGGTTTAAAAAAACTAATTGTTGAATCGCATGGAGTGAAAAAAAAACGAAAGGGAATCATTACAGAAATCTAACGCTGTTATTGCCCTCCCAACTAGTGACAACTTTTATGCCTTCTGATTCATTTCATGCAGTTTTTAAGGTTTAAACTTCCAGACTCTTTGTATTGCAGAGAACTGAAATGCCGAGGAGAGACGAAAGCCAAAAACTGTGAAAACGTCCAAAAAAGCTGAAAACTGCGAGCCGTCAGTCAAGAAGGAAAACCGCAAATCCGTTGTTTTCCAGTCCAAAACCTTGAAGCCGTCCCAAAAAAGGTTGAAAATTGTAAACCGTCAGCCCCTACGACCCCTACCTGCAGCTTTATCACTTCCTAGTTTTCATTTCAAGTATTTGGCCTTCATCATTTTCTGGACCTACTCTCCATTTCATGGACCGAACACAAAGCCTTATTAAAAACATAATCACTTCAATAAGAGAGAAAACGGACGCGCCAATCCACAGCCCCATCTGTCCACCAATATTACTAAGCAACTGCGGCCACTGATTCGACGGACGTTCGCTGACCACCTCGTAGCCAAGTTCATCGAAAAACACTTTGACTGAAAGGATGCTTTGGGATACTTCACTGTTTGTTATATCCTTACGCTTGGTAAAATTGGCGATCAAAGACTTGTAGTAGTCCATGCTAGCTGGATTAGGCCACTGTGTGGAGGATACTGACGTAATAAGCTGTTCTTCATCACAGGGTGCTGGGCAGTCGCAATTATCACTAAAGATTTTATTCATGCACTCTGTTACCTGGGACAGATTGTTAGGAACTGTCTTAATCTTCTTGAGGCTTTCAGCGAACTCTTTAGGCTTGTGGTATTTATATGCTTGCTCGATGTATCCACACTTCTCCATCATATTTCGTACATGGCAACTGTATTGGCAATTTATTACGGTATATTTTCCAGGGTATATTTGAAAATGACCCTTTCCATCCGTGCAGTTTGATTTATACGGTTTTTTCAAACGTTTGAAAACCAGCTTCTTCAAGGAGATAAAGGATTCACTGCCAGTAGGAAGGAGTATCCCTTTTGCGAATGGGTTTGGGTAAACATCTCGAGGATGTACCATCAGGATGATCCCTCCCCCATTGTCACTTGCTAGTGGCACTTTGTCTCGTTGATCGATGTATAACTTGAGGCTTAGTCCGAAAATAAGGCCTGGGGCAACTTGTTTCTGCTTACCCTTGAAGTCGAGAGTCTTGCAAAAGCCACTCAAACTGTGATAAAAGAAATCTTTAAAATCGTCTGGAAATTTACATTCACTACTGTAGGAAAATGTACACCAGTCATCGAAGTTCCACTCAAAAGCACTGGGCGTTGAACTCATCTCTCTAATGATCGAACTGTTTGTAAAGGTCGTTGTCAAGGCTTGAAATACATCAGAGTGCATCGCTGAAATGATATTCTTCGTATCCAAACTTCTCTGTTTTGTTGATTTTATCAGCGCTTTTATATGTGTCTTGAAGTCACCGAACGCACTCAGTCTAAAATTATTTGCATGACATATGGTCACACTGGGAAACTCCATCGGTCCTTGCGTCTTACTTTCTAATTCCGTGTACGATTTGTTTTTGAAGAAATCAAGGAATGTTAAAGTTACTGTTCCCAACAACATACCAACAACAGCAAGAAAGATAGTCCCCCATACTGCCTTGCGGGGCACTCCTTCAGAGTGACCTATCTGGTACAAACCATGGATTGTTGCGGTTTCCGAAAACTGCTTAAACGACGTATGTTTTTTGTCCGACATGTTTTGTGTTCACAGACAACTCCTCCACGGAATTACCCAGATCACAGTAAGCGACTTTACTTTCAAATGTCACCTTCACCAATTCTCTTTTGATTCTGCAATGCTTCAGTCCGCCAGATTTCAGCAGCAAATGTTTTACGCAGAGTTTACCCAGATCACAGAAGGACAACTCTATCTTCAAATGGTATCTTCGTTAAATCTCATATAATTCGGCAAGCCAAAATCTGAATTTTTTCCGTGGAATTTTTCACTGATAGATTTTTACAGAGGCGGTACCGAGATTGGAGAAAATCACTCTACTTAAGTTTCATTTGAATCTGCACACCGAAATATGTTTTGTCTGTCAAAATTCACTGACCGATATCCAAAGTCGTTGCCATCGTTAAACCTCTTCCTTTCGTCTCAAGATTCAGTTATCCTCTGTTTTTATCTTCAACAACAATTTCTGGTCTCCTGTATCAGGATGTTACGCTAAAAATGCCCCTCAATTTTTTCGCAAGTTCTTGACAAAATCAGGAAAGTCATTCAGCCGGTAATGAATGCTTTCGTTCTTTGCTACGTATTCTTGCTTACTTTTCTCGCTGGATTTTAGAGCTTGCGTTTGGTTTGTTTCCACTGTTTCAAATTCAGTCTTCTCATAGCTATATATTGTTCTTGGGGCTGATCTGGATGGTACTTCGGCAGATAATCAGTATCTCTTTTGTCTTCTTCACCTTCTTGCTTACTTGCCTGGTTGCAATTCTAGAGCTGTCCTCTGGTTTGTTTACACTGTTTTAAAAGAAACTTTACTCGCAGATTTTGTATTAGAAGGTTGATGCAGATCTGATCTGGAAAGAGTAATTCGGCTAAAAGGCAGTATTGCTGCTCACTTATGGCCTTATGGCTCCCTGTGTATCTTTCCGGGTGCAATTCTAGTGTTGTCTTCTGCTTTATTTACACGGTTCTCAAATTCACTTTTACTCATAGATCTGCGTAGCGTCCTTGATACAGGTCTGGAGAAGCGATTCGGTTCGTATAGTTTCTCCGTTTTGTACAGCTCTGTTTGCACTCTGACTTCTGCTTGGTACGAGAGATATCGTCCAGCTTACTTGCCCAATTTGTTGTCATTTGGTTTATTTACACTGTTTTGAAACTCAGTTTTTCTCAAAAATCTGCATGCTGTTCTTTTGGCAGATTTGGGAAATGACTAAGGTCATAGATAGTATCTCTGATTTCTAGGGCTCCGGTTGTACTCCTACTTTCTGCCTGGTATTACAGACTAGAGATATTCTCCACCGTATTTGATCAGTTTGTTTTCGTCTGTTTTCTCTGCTCAATCTGCCAATCTGTCACAAACAAACATGAGTACACAGTGCATACGTAACTGACTCTCTCTACCCTTTGTCTCTGTCTTGGTGTTTATTCTTATTTTACATTGCTATTCAGCATTTGTTGATTTATTTTTTTATTACACTGTTTTACAAGATCCGTATAGGTTTTGTTTCTCGTGGCTTGCTTGAAATGCTACTTCCTCATGCATGAAACACACGTCAAGGGACTTTAGGAATCTCCAGCTGCAAAAAGATAAAACTGAGTACCACAGTACGAAAGGCTGGTTGCAAAGCAAGATCACGGTCAACATTGAATGATAAGAAGAGGAATATTGATATTTGATCATATGAATAGTTGATCATATATTTTTGTGGGGAAATTTCGCGGAAAAAGTTCGCGAATTTCACATTTCGGAAATTTTGCGGGAATCAAACTTTCGCGAATTCAGATTCTGGAAAATTTTTCGGAGTAAAATTTCGCGAATTTGCCAAAAGATACCAAAAAGCGAAAGCTGTATCCCGTAAGAGTTTCTTCCCTTAAAGTAAAAAGTGTTTTCACATTTGGCATTATTCATACATAATTCTGATTGTTCAAAAATTTCGACCAAAGGACGCAAAAAGCGTGACAGTTTCTTGCTGCAAGTTTCTTCTCTTACAGTATAAAGTGCTTTCACGCTTAGCCTTATTCAGACGCAATTCTGATTTGGCACTATTGTAATCATTTGCCACCTTCCATGCCTTTGCCCCGTCGCTGACGCAAATCTCATGTTGTACTTGGCTGAAATTGCACGTTTCATTCAAGACTACAGTCACCTTACTATAGTTAAATAGAACAAACAAACACCTATGAACGCTATTGTTCCTCTTGCTAAGAATAAACGATATCCGCACGCATGCCATAATCATCAAATACTACTGGCAAATTTTAGACATGCATATGCAGCTCTTGAACAGGCGCAGTCTTGAGCCATGGGCGGTAGGAGACTACTGTATTAGCCTAAAAGTGCCTAAATCGTCTCATAAAGAAATATATTCATTCAAACTTACGATGCTGTGGTTGTCTCTTTCTTCTTCATTGTCTTCTCACTTCTGCTAAACATTTCCCCCAATACAGTATGCACACCACAACTGTGTGGCCCAGTGGGCGCCAGCGCCATATTGCATTGATTCAACACTGTGCCTCGATATGAGGTTCTGGTTGTTCTGAGAAGTCCCCAAACGCGAAAACGAGAAGGGATTGGGAATCTCCCTGACGCGAAATATTCGGCAGAAGACAATGAAGAAGAAAGGGACAGCCACAGCATCGTAAGTTTGAATGAATAGATTTCTTTATGAGGCGATTTTAGCACTTTTAGGCTAATACAGTAGTCTCCTACCGCCCATGCTTGAGCTACCTATTTATATTGATAACCATCTTATCACCTTGCAAAAACGAGGCTTATAGCCGCAAACGAGGTCTTGATTGGAGAGAGGGACGTGCATAGTTCAATGGGGACGCGCCCTTTTCTGTTATGGGGCTTATAGGTTATAGGACAGCTTTTCAGATACACATTTGGCAATTTATTTCCATATTTTTCATCGTGAATTTGAAACCAATAGATTTGCAGAGCTAAGTTTATCCTTTGTAAAAGTACCGTGGCAGCAAATGTCAAAATGGTCTGTCGTTAGCCTAAATTAACTGAAAACCATCCATGCATAGTCATGCAGCTTGCTTGGAAATGCTCAATTCGTGTTTCAATGTCATTCGTTGCATAAGGCTATGTAATGTTGGTTGTTTTGTTTATCATCTCTTTCTTTTGTTTAGTAAGTAAAACAAAGTTTAAAGACGAAAACGAAGCTGAAGGTCCTCGTTCTCCATTTTCCATCGATTTTCGCAAATAACACCCCAAAATCGAATTTAATTTCTCCACCAGGTCTGAATTGCAATAAATAGTACGTATAAATTGGAATGTCACCTTGCTATAAGTTCATTTGTCACACACAACCAACTTTAAATTTCGGTTTTTAACGTTTCTCAGTGCCTCACAGTGGAAGACAAGATGGTGCCGTGCTAGACTTTCGTACGTGTTTTAGACATTATAATTAGTGTGACGACGAACTGTTTCATATTTGTTGAGTCAGATGGCAAAGTGAGAAGACGTTGGCTAAACTAGTGAAAATAGTATCAGCAAAGATTCGAAAAATTCAAATTTATGACAGTAGTGACCAGTCAGTCCATGGTTGACAAATCCAGAAAGTTACGACACAATAACACATATTTTAAGCACCATAGAACGAGTTTCTCATGAAGGAATTTCTCAAAATACAAGTGGTTACATACCCTTTCTCCTTTTAAGAGGAGAGCTTTCCTGACCATTAAGCAAACAATTTCCCTTTCTTGGCCTAACTCATTGGCTTTCATCACCCACAAGTATCCTCCTGAATTTGATTGAATTTACCTCCTTCTAACTGCACTTTGCTAGGAGAATATACGATGCTTTCTGTTCTGTTATGACAACCTCGAAATCTGGCGTGAAATCATGCACCCTGCATCTTTTCTACAGCCTGCTTCGTCCTTCTTCATCTTGTGATGACATTATTTCTTCCTTTGAAATGAATGACGTCGTCTTTTCACAAAACGACCCACAGCTCTTTGTTTCGAAACAAGCATCTATTATTTTTTTATTGTTGACAAAAGGAGTGAGATATAAAGCTTTGAATTACAATAGTTTCTCATTATTTAAAAGTAATTAAATTTTCTAACATTTGACCCCAAAGAGAGCTGTCGTGTTGTGATGCCTGTTCCTGCTAATTTCTTTCATGAAATCCGCGAGGTTGCGTAGCGTTTTTGTTGCGGAAATTGTGACGATGAAATTATGGAATGATGAAATCACGGCAGTGAGCGATAGTTCAACATCGAAGTTTTGAGGAAATCGCGTGGTGAAAAGTCCATGCAATTTGGTAAGAGCATACAAGTTGGAAAAACATTCCACACAACTTGAGTGCAGAACAGCATGCCCTGTTATGATGAATAGCTTTTCATATCAAATTTTACCTTTTTCAGTCAATGAAAAATCTGTGATTGTTAATTTTTTCTAATAAATGATCACTGAATTGTTGAAAAAATTTTTCGACTCACCCTAATTCCTGATGAATCGACATTTGCTTTGTGCAGTCAAGAGCTGAGAAGTAGCCCGGTGGGTGCAATGCAGGAGTGAAAGGTGCACCACGATCGTCCTTACCATTTCATAGAATACCCTTTTCTCTGACTTTTCAGTTTGCGAAAAGAACCCTTATCAAGGGAAATTTTCGAATGTAGCCCCTTTTGAAAGGAGAATTACTGAACCTTTAAGTAATTGTTACCGTACAAATACCAGCTCTGAGAAAAAGTTTTGAGACTGTTGCATTTAGGACCAGTCACTTCACTGAAATCTCTTTACTTGAAAACAGCAGAATCTCATAAAACTAAGGATATCAAACTTGGGCCAGGTGAAGTGAACTATATTCTAGGGTCTCGACTCCAGTAGCATAAAAACTGTTTTGGGAAATTTTCTGCAGAAAAATGCCCCTTATTTTGAGATTCTAGGTCCTAGGATTCTGCTTCAAATATACCCCTTGCTCAGCGAAATCATGGATAAGCGTGGTATCATATTTTCATTAACATTGCACCCACCGGGAGAATTAGCCTCTTAACAGGCCTTTTGGAAATTTTGGAAAGGAGGAACGATATCTTTTTATTTTTTGCCTGATCTAAGGCTAGCTGAGAATCGATTCCAATAAACTACCCAATCAGTTCATAGCAGAAAGGCCAACTACTACATCAAAGTCCATATGACAAAATAATCTGTCAGACTACACTATTCTAGATTTTTTTGACAATTTTACTCTGAGGATTTTTTTAAACGTCTATATAATTTACAGTTGGTTAAAAAGAAAGAATAGTTAATGAAAACTAATTTAAACCAACTATTTACAATATACAACTGGAAATTGCTTTGAAATTTCGTTCCATTTTTTCTCAATTTTTTCTCAACAATTTTACTCAGGCTTTTTTTAAACGTCTATATAATTTACAGTTGGTTAAAAAGAAAGAATAGTTACTGAAAACTAATTTAAACCAACTATTTACAATATACAACTGGAAATTGCTTTGAAATTTCGTTCAATTTTTTACATTTGAATAACGAATAAAGCGTTAATCGGCTTCAAGGGAGCTAGATGAGCGACTTGTATTCTTTTACATGCTAGAGACACGTTTCGCACATGAAGTGGGTGATCACGATCGTGCTCCTCTCAATAATGCTAATACACAACCAGCCTTCTACAATCCTCATTGCTGTATGATGAAGCGCCAACTGCCAAGGCAAATCACCCATAACTCTGGAGAGTTTGAATGATTTTAGTGCATTGAATTCCTACATCGAAGGTAGCATTTCGGCCACAGAATGAGTCGTAGATGATAGCAATCAGGCAATCTGCCACACAGCTTTCAGGAACGATGAATTGAGCTGTACAAACCTACTGGCTTCAAATTCACGATGTCAAACTGTCAAAGTGGTCTTATCTTGTTTACTATTGGGCAAACCCAACCCAAGTGGCTGCAGCATTTTGTGATTTTTCATTCAATCTTTCTGAGCAATCGAAATATCGGAAACATTGAATTTATTAAAATCCTTTCACTTCGAACTACGTCAAAAGTGATCAGCAGTTTCCTCGTGTCGAGCAACATGTAGATACTTTTCATTTCCCTCAAGGCTTTCTAACTAATGTTTGCAGAAGTGTTAGATAAAATACGTCATTGCTTTGACAAGGATTTGATTCTCAGCTCTTGTGGGAAATAAAATATTCTCGTGTGAGGAGATTTTGATCGAGGGTTTTAGGCCTTTTTCACTCGAAAAAAATCACAACAATACGTCAGCGTTTCGGATATCAAACAAACTTTGATCGTTTTCAGTTTTTCAAGTGTTCTCCTTATAACAAATTTTCAAAAATTTGCAGTTCTTTTCTGGTACCCCCTACGTGTAGACCCGTTATCCAAATGGAGAAAGGGCTAAGACCCTCGATCAATTGAGAATTCCTTTATTATTCTTTAGAATGCCGGGTCTACTCGTAGGCTGTCCATTTCCCGTTGTATCATTGAGTTTAACCTATCAAATTTCTTCTTTATTTTATTTAGGATGACGTCACATCAAATGAAATCAAGACCGGACCAGAAAATGTGTTTGGATGTAACAAATGATCGATATTTCGTTCCTTGCGGACTTCAATTTTTCAGATGTGTGAAAGGTATATTTTACAGAAATATTACACGACCTTATTTCAAAAATGTTGTTGCTGCCCAGTATGATTAATCAAATCGGATATTTCGTGAAAACATTCGCTATTTAAGACGATTGAAGTGTTTTGCATTTTTAATTTTGCGCTTTCGCAAAATCGTACTTGTTACCCAATTTGAGGCCCTCCCCCTTTGAGGCAGACTTTGGGGGGGGGGGGCTTAAGAGAGAGGGAGACTAAATCGAGCTTTCAAGGTAAGGCAAAGTAGTTTGTTGCTGCAAATAAGCGCTACTGTTGCTCTCCCAAATGAAATCAAGTACTTTTTGAAAAAAGACTTCCAGCATTTTGTTTTCAGATTTTCTCTACATTTGTAATAGGGTTCATGGTTTTTTTCTATGAAGATAGAGATCATGGTCACAAGACTGGAAATGGGTAAAGTTTTGACTAACCCCGTATCTGACGTCATCTTGATACTGGTATATTTATTTGATTTTAGATCCATGGTCTTTGAATCACAGCAAAAGTCAAAGAAAACTATACTTCTTCAACAGACGAACTGGAGAGTCGACATTTGAGTCGCCAGGAATTGATTCTGTTGCTAATTACGAGTAAGTCATTACTTATACCCAGTACACTAGACTAAAGGATCTAGTTGGGTACAAGTTTGGTACATCTAACTTGAAATTTTGTCCATCTTAGTACTAAAAACGTTTCTTAATTGGTTTCTTATTTTTGGAATGCGAGCATCGTCAATGTGGTCGCCAACACTGCTGCAGATATGTTTCTTGACATTTAAGGCATCGTATAGGAATTAGCAGTGTTCTGTCATAATGAAAACACGAATGATTAGTTAATATTGCTCAGGAATAAAGGTTCAACGAAATATTTGCTATAATATCCATGCTTTTAACTTTGAAAAGTTTCTTAGTACTTCTCAGACATAGCACTAGAGTTTCTTAAATTTTGGCCATCTTAGTACTAGTTTGCTATAAACCAGTTTCTAAAGAAAACGTGTATTAACCTGCAATCATGGAAAAAAATATATCCGTACTATGTGTGATCGATTTTGACAATAAATCTGCCCCTTCCCCACCTATCAATGTTGTTATGTCGTAAGATTTTTAGTGAAGAGGTTTTTCCTCGCTTCAAGGCCGAATTTTACGTCGATAACAACATTGATCTTGTAGGAAGGGGGGGGGGGTTGGCAGGTTCCAGCAGAAGTCCAGTATTTTATGTCCAAGATTGTGGACATGGATACTGCATTTCCAAGTATTGGTACTTTGAGAGTAGCAATATTGATCTGAAAGCACAAATTTGCATCCACGTTCATACTAGACTCGATTACATGTCAAAGTTATCAGTAGTCTCGCTTTCCATCTGAATGGTGTCGTCCCAAGCAAATTCCTGAAGCACATCAAATAATCAAACAATTTCCTGGATAAAATGTTAAAGGACGTAGATCATATGATATTCTGTTTGCTAGATTTGGCTAATTTGCCATTTCTTCATTCATCTTTGATTTTAACGTTAATTTTCGATATGGCTCAGGAATTTGCTTAGGCCAAAACACAAGAAGCTTTGGTTTGGACGTGGAAGTAAATTCGAGCTTTCAAGATTTGTATTACTGCCCTAAAAACATTAATATCAACAAATTAGGTATCGATGTTGAAGTTGACTATCGAGGATTCTTTTGAAACTGATTAGTCATTGATCAAAGCAAAATTCTCATCTCTGGATCAAAGCAAATCTACGTACTTTTTTGGGACACCCAATCAGTGGTCGCACCACAGGGGGATTCGGGGGACTTGACCCTCTAGATCCCAAAAGTCGGCAAAACTGTCAAAGAAAAATGACATAGAATTAGTTTGGTATGCCTTTAGACGAAAAGATTACGTCAGAATCCCCCACCTCTGTCGGATTTTCCTAAGCTGTTGCCGGGAGGGGGGGGGGTACTTTGACCAGGGAAGTGACGGGGGTGTGTGGCAAATCTCTCCACACCTTGAACCTCGTCACATAAAAATGCCCCAAAAATATACCCTGTTGCATAAAAAGTTTTGCCAAATTCCATTTTTTCAAGAGAACTCTAAAAAATGCCCTTCAATATTATAAGTTGTCACGTAATTTTCTTATCAATTGTAATAAATCAATTGTAATACCCTGTCGCATAATTTGTATCAGAAAAGAACACCCTGTCGCATAATTTTTACCGTAAAAGGACACCCAGTTGAGCGGCACATCCCGTCAAGTCGAGTATGGGATTGCCCCTCCCCCCGGGAGCTGTTGCACCCACTGCACCCGGTGCATCATTACTGTGTCGAGAATTGCTCTATGCACTGTCTGGTGAAATGTTTGAAAATCCGACCAAGTAATGAGAGAAACTTTTGAAAACTCAATGAAAAATCTTGATAATAGTTCCGATCCCTGAATTTTCTTTTTGTTTGAAAATGTGCTTGAAATACGTCTGTTTTTTGGGTTTGCAAGCTTGACGAGTCAGTAACATCATTTTTTCTTTTCACAGATATTGTCTGCGAAATCGTTTGTTTTGGAATTGGCAAGGGTCAGATGAGATAAGTAAAGACGAATTCCTTGACTTCATCAGAGCTCATTCTCGTAGAGTTGGTATGACGTAGTGCAGTTAGAGGTAAGAAGATCTGGTGCAAGTCTATAGTAAAGATAAGTTTTTGAAGTCTTAAGCCAAGGAGATAGTGTAATATATTTTGGTGACCAGAAAGGGTACAGTACCCCAAGATTCAGCCCCAAATTGAAGAGAGCAGTTTGTTAAAGGGGTGAACTTCTGGTTTAGAAAATTCAGGGGTTTTCCCTTTGAATTTTGCCTGAATAAATCTCCTTTCATTCTGTCGGAAGTTCCTTAGGCTCCGTCTACATTAATACGGTTTCAAGTGAAAACGCATTCATTTGTACCGTTGCTGTGTGAACACCGACTTAGTTTGGATGCAAGAGTGAAATTCACTCTTGCATCCAAACTAAATCTTTGTTCACACGGTACCAGCAAAATTTGAAAACGGCAAAAATTGTTACGGAGAGGCCTCACGTTCACACGAAAGCGGCATTTTCCCCCAGAAAATTTGAAAACGATAGTATTTGAAAATGGAACTCTAACCGGCACAATTTGAAAAATGTGTTGTGGGAAACTCGAAGGCGATAAATGCGGGACATTTTCAACGTTTTCGAAACGAGGTTGATTGATGCTTTGCATCTAAATGATTTTTTCCAGGCTCTTTATCGCAGGGCTTGCAAAGACATTGGTAATATCGCATTCTTCTGTCGTTTTCAAAATGTGTTGGTATCGTGTGAGTGTAGTCTAAGACGATTAAAAAAGATCGTTCACCTAGCAAACTGAAGGCAACCGAAGACACCTTTCAAACACATGCCAATCATACTAGAATGAATGACCAAAATGGTCGAAAAGAGATACTTTGAGAGCGATGAAGTAATGATAGAATGATAATGAAGTTTCGGCACCGCAAGGCACTTAGGGACGAGAGTAAAAGTGATTGTAAACGGCGAAGTGTTGACGCAAATATGGTGATCTGGTTTCAGCTAAAGGTACATGTGTACTGATGTGGACGCGAATTTTTTATGCAGTTTTACACTATTGAAAACGGGGATTTATGAAAGCAATTGAAAACCGTGGGTGCACATCTTGCCAAATGAGAGGCATCCAGGATAGTTTTTCATCCTTTAATTAGTGTTCTATTTACCCCCCCCCCCCCGCCTGCTCCCAATTTGACGGTGAATTTGACGTTAATTTTTTGCGTGAATAACCCACCGATTGGTTTAAACTGAGTAAACTAACCAGTCCTTGTTCGATGTAAAATTTATTTAGATTTGTTTTTATTTGGGTTCGAAGTTCACTGTTATTTTGCATCTATGCTCAGCAAGTTTATGCCACCTGAATAGTAGGGGCGGTGTAAGCATTTGCGTTAGTGCCGGGGGGGGGGGGGTACTTAGTATATTTGTCCGACGGGGATGTGCCGTTTTTCAGGCTATCGTTTTCGCCTATTTTTCTTAGAACAGGGTATCAAAAGACGGCAAATTTTCTGGAGCTGGTTGTCAAAACATGTCAAAAGGAAAATTTTGTTACAACGGGTTATTATTTAGTCAAATTTTTGTGTTTTTGAGTATACTTTTCACTGATTTTTTCTAGAACAGGATATCATTTGAAGGCAAACATTCTGGAGCAAGGTGAAAAATTTTTTTCATGGGCATATCCCCGTACAAATTTAGGTCAAGTACCCCCCCCCCCCGGGCGTTAGTGACAAAATAGAAGGTCTTTAAATTTTTGTAACATAGAACAATTTATTTAGATATCCTTATATTTAAAATGATAGCTCGTGAATCAACCTTGCTGTTTCTTTCTTGAAACTTACTCGATAGGATGGACGTTTTGAAGAGAAATTTACACTCGAATTATCGAACTGAAATGCCCGCGCAAATTTTGTATTGACGTCATCTTTCGATGCAGAATTTCGATGCAGAATTGCATATCCACAAGACTGATGACTGAAACTGATCTATATTTATATGACACGTAAAATGATTATGCAATTGGCTTTCATTTTTTGTCAACCATTGTGAATTGAAGAATCCTTTATTGCAAAAATAATAAACCATTGTCTTTGAACAATTAATCCTTTAAATGTATAACCGGGAGATCAATTCAGTAGATTCCCAAGGAGGACTCAGGTACAGGGATGCTTAATGGAAAAGTCGCAATCATGTTCTTTGTCCTATTTGAGAACAATAAATTCTAAAGTTTTTCCACCTTTTGAATGTACATTGGAGTAATTCCTCCTATATGTGATAACAATAAATTCTTTCACCTGTACAATTCAATTCAAGATTGTAAAATTTACAATGGTGGACAAAGCAAGAAAGCTTATTGGACAATTCCTGATATGCAAGCCTATGTAGAGATTGACTTGACCATAACTTGACACAAGGCTTGGTTTTCTTTCTCTTCGCATTGTCTTGATATAAATTTCGTACCGCGCTGATTGATTTGCTACGCTTTTTGAAATTATGCTGCGATCAAAACCCAGTGGGGGGGGGGGCTCTCAGGGCATGCATATACGGGGAGGTAAGTCCGACATTTTTGGGTTGGATCATTGCCAAAAAGTGATATTTTTGGGTCCAAATAAAACTGAAAGTATGTTTATGATTTGTTTGTGACATCAAAGATTGTTGAACTGATATTTCTGGGTTCTCTAGAGAAAATTCTAACCTCTATTTGCATTGTTTCAGGATGTTTTTTTGGGTTGCAATGAAGCTGATGTGATATTTTTGGGTTGCCTGAAATACGTGCTGAGTGTCCCCCTGGGGATTAAAACTGAGACTTGTAGCAAGTTAAACACATAGCAGAAGAGCAGACGACACGAAAAACAACGGAATGAGAAAAAAGATTGTAATATTCTCCGAAACAAGTAAAACATTAGCCCGTTAAAAGTCATTCACCTTCATTCGCATATAATAGCTACTTTGTTGCAGTACGACGACAAAGTCTAACAGCAGTATTAGAATAAGGCATTATAGCATATAGTGGTGCTTGTAGGCTCTCAACGAATTCTGAAAGCAGCACAAGAATAGAGCATCAAAATATGATAAAGAATGGTGCTTTAAACCCTTAGCAGATTGTGCATGATGAAAAAATCTAACTTATCTGCAGAAAAACGACAGCATACTTGTGCCAGACTTCTAGCAAAGTGCATCAAAAAATAAAAGTAACGCCACAAATTTCATACTTTCAAACAAGCACCTTTCCGAAGGGTGATACGTACATTAGTCCAAAGTTTAATATGCAACAAGCAATTTTTTTTAAGAGTGAGATTCAGTAACATAAAAAACTGGCATTTGCTTAAAACGCACATTGATGCTGAGTGTCAATGTTTTACCGATAAGTAAAGGAAATAAGAGACCCAAAAACTTAGGGAATCTACTGTCAAACTAGCAGCTCTCCAAAGTATATTTCGTCTCTTATATCAATTAATGAATAAATAGATAAATGAATTACTTCATATTGAAAGAAACAAGAAGGGAAATTTTGTGCAGTTAGCTATGCTGCAAATACACGAATTAGTTACTCAGTAGTTCTAGGCATACTTTAAAATCAAGTTTTTACAGCTGCGTATCTGAGCAGTCTTCGCTGTCCTCCTTTTGTAGGCCCTGTTACCACAACAAAGGGGTTCTTGCAAACCATCTCGCAACTGACCAGCAGGAAGCCATCGCAAAAGCTTCAGATGTGAAACCCCAGACCCAGCCTGGTTTCTTTTGAAATGACAGCCACTGAAATTGACGAGTCGCCTCAAGCAATTCTGCTTCTTTTCTTTTACTGGGTACGATGACTGAGCAACTTTCGGTAGGATTCACGGAAAGATGATTTACTTGTATTTCTGGAACATGATTGCAAGATTTCGGGATCCTTGCTTTTTTCTTGGAAATCGTAGATTTCTTGGAATTGCTTTCGGGGAGTGATCTCTTAAAGACTGATTTCCGCTTGGGAATGCTGGAAGAGGGCGGTAACCCTAACATGCTTGCGACTCTTAGCACTAGTCAGAAAACCGGAGAGTGGCCTCCCCGTTTTCTGAAAGCGCTAAGCCTATCCGTTTCCTCGCTTCTGACTGAGGGTAACGATTGTTGAACAGTTGGCTGGTAGGTTACTTTGCATCCAGAATTTATCTTCCAATAATACGTACTGTTAACCATGGATATGATGGGACAAAGCTTCGTACCTCCAAAAATTTCTTTTTTCAAAGTTGCAAAATATGATGCGACATTTCTCTTTCTTTCCGCTCTCGCATCTTTTGGCAATTTTCTCGTTTCAATACTCTTGGGGTTTCTTTTTTCAAAGCTTTTCTCTGATATTACAGCAGACTTTGTTGTTTCCACAATATTTTGATTGATTTGTGACAACAAGAAACAATTCATTTTAGTACAATTCATATTCAAGTGTTTATACAACTTGCATAAAACACAGAGAAAATCTTGCACCAGATTGCGAGAGAATGCTTCAACTGACTTCTCTTTTAATGCCATCAACTTCTGGAAGAATTTTCTGGCAGCAGTGAATATGTCACTAGACAGCCTAAAGAACGGGAATAAAAACTTTACTTTGTTTCCAATGCTTGTGGTTACAATGTTCTGGTTGTACCAAAAATTGTCAACATGGCGATTATGTTTTGGAATACGCATATTCTTTGAGGTACTAAGAAGTGGAGTCAGTACCAAAAGTTTCTTAAAGTTATTAGATTTAAGTACTCGGAATTTCTTCATGCTTGCTACAGTGAACATTTCAAGACAAATTTTTTTGAAGTCAAACCAATAGACATCACTCCAACACCTTCCATTTTCGTTTGATATGATCCAGGAAACAATTGAAAATTGAGTAAAAATATGCGAAGGTTTTCCTTTATCACATGCGTTGTTATTTTTTCCGATCTAGGAGTTGATTCTCCCACACGCAGTTTCGCATAACGGAATAAGAGAATTCGTTTCATTCCGCAAAAAAAGTTGACATGAACATGCATCGTTTTAGGGAAAATTCCTGTAGAAATATTTCCGAATGGACTCTTTCGACGCTCCACATCAGGGCAAAGTTTTTGACAAGACTGTGGTTTATGACTCAAAACACTTGCGGTAATATTTCTCGCCAGTCAATTGTCAGTATTTCCTCTTGACGTAGAAAAGTTACCCAAATATGGTTTGGCTCGGAACAAAGTCAGATATATTTGAGTGGCTATTTTTACGAAATGCTTCAAAAGGAGCCGTTCACACGTATCTGGATATCTGTGAGAACGCATCTGTTATTGGGTTAGCGTCCACACACACGTAGACAGTGTTTTCGGTCACCTAGACTTGCTCTTAGTCTCGCTCTTCGTCTATAAAAAACGGGAGGGAAAAGGACGGGGAAGAGGACAATGAAAAGGGAAAGGGAAGGGCAAGGGAAAGGATTGTAATAGGCTCTCCCGCTAACATGAAAGAAAGCCGCCGGTCAAGATCTTGACCGGTCTCGTTTTCAGAACACTTAGCTCACAAGTCCGGTTCCGCTCTCCCTTCCCTTTCCCCGTTTGTTCGTTGATGAAGAGCGGGACTTGAATTAAGTCTATCGGTCACCGGGAAACAAAGCTTTTAAAAAAAGCTGACGCCACAGCACCGATTTACTGCGCATCAAAACATGCGCTTGGATCTTTGGGGATCATGCAACGGCATTTTGGTTGGTCTGTTTTCGGATCTTGAATTGAATGTCATGTCACAGCGTTTCGTGTGGATGGGAATATTTTTGGAAACGCTCCTCATGTGGACGCAGATCTTTTTCATACAGATAGAAAGGTGCGTTTTCAAAAACATCCGGATTCCTGTGGACGTAGCATAAGTTTATATGCTTAAATTCCCTTTCAAGTGTTGACCAAAAAGCTCTGGAACATGTGCAAAACTTCACCGATTGTGCAAAAACTTTACAGGTGGAAAAATTAAACGATGTGTTAGCTTGTTTATGGTTTTAAGAAAAACTCTAGATTCTAGAAATTCTAAAAATTTGCAGCAAACTATTTCCAACAGAATTTACTGTGAGACGTATTCCATAGCTTGGATGGAAAAACTTTCAAAAGGCATAGCTTTGAAAAAATCTACAAAAGCAAGTAAAGAAGGAATCAAATTATTCCTTACCATGAACTCAGGATGTCAATGGTGTCATCAACAATTTGACTTTCCCAGAGTAAAGTCAGGCAGATGGTTGAGACATATATTGTTGTGCTGTGGTTGAGATAGATGACAAAGTAGAAATAATATATGAAGCAGGCCAGACCAATTGTTACACGCCATGCTTCAAGTAAGTCATCTGATGAAACCAACCTAAAATAGAAAGATGGAGACTTTTGGTTGATAACAATTAGTAGGGGGAACACGAACTCTACGCAGGAAAGTACTTTGACTCTTCTCTGATTCTCTGAACATGTGTGAGAACGCTTTACAACTAATGCTGTATGGATTTGTACCCTGAGCTGCATGTCCATCAGAGAACTCAGGCTTAGAAGCCTAAGGGAAATTCCACTCTCTTGAAAAAGAAAAAACAAGATTTTTAAAGAGCTTTTATGGATTTTTCTTGAAATCAACAGGAGTTTTTGCCTATATTTGCAAGATATTGTGGGAATGAAATGCCACATGCCACAGCCCCTAAATACATACCTGGAAGGAGGCACAAATTATTTTTGTTGTCTTGAGGACATTGTCCAGAAGTGTAATCCACCTGCCTATAAATGACAATCACCTGGTGACAGAAGTCACATTTTCTTTAAACAGCACCAGCAATTCTTGTGCAATAATAGGATGAAACTAACCTGAAGTGTGGCTGATTCACAGTATTCAGTCCACTTTGTTGTTATGTAATTATTATTTTAGTAGTGAAAAATTATGGGGGAATTGGGATGCCATTCCCTTACCTTCAGAGACAATTTGGGCTACCCTTGCCTGATTTGAAACTTCTGAACAGCTCTATTCTGTTCATTAGCTAGATTATTTATCAAGATTTAGGAAATTTTCTACCAAGCCTTTTTATTTGAGTTCCCCCTGTTTATCCCAAGTGCAGGTGGAGAAAAGTGACATTTGCACATTATAATGGGTCTATTCATGGGCTGACATCAGCTTATACAGGGTGTCTCATAAAGATTTCCCAGATTTAAATTGCTATCCTAGATGTACAAATCCTAGCAAAACAGTTAAAATACTGCATTTTCTCAAAGCATGACGATGCAGATATGTATTACAGGAGCACTGTTTTATAAAACTGAGCTATTGCAACTAAAGTTGGGAACTTCTATGAGACACCTTGTGTATGCCAATGGTGTATGCAAAGAGCACAATGATATAGCATTGTAAAAGCACCATCAATGCAGACCCGATAGATGCACAGTAGTGAGGAAAATATTTGAGGTTAAGAAATTGACCATGGTTGAGTTTTGATGCTTTTCTGTAAGGCAAGGAAAATCCTTCATTGAATGGTTTCTGTTTCTTGTTCTTTCAAGGAAATAAATCACAAAGAATCATTGTAGCTTGATAAATCTGGCAGCAGGCTAGGATGAGTGTCCTATGCAGACTAACAATGGAAGAACCTGTGATTATTTTAGGCATTTTTTCACATGCAAATGAGGCGAACAGTGAAAAATTAATAAACTGCAGCAAGCTGGTGGAACAATGTTGATTTGAAGTGGCTGAAAATTTTGATTATGGAATGGACTTTCGGGAGTCATCAGGTTTAAAGCCCTTATTCTTAGGGGTTAGAAATGTTTGCTAGACCTAATTAAGGTGAAACGAATCCACTTGATTCCTGCAGCACAGTATTCGACTTCTAGAAAAGAATCAGTGAACCAAAGTTCCTTTAACAAACACATATTTCTTGCAAGAAACTTAGATTTTGAACTTGCACTGAAAGTTTCTTGAAACTATCAGATTTTGAGCCCTCAAAGTTTCTGACAAGCCCCTTAAATGTTCCACAACAATCGTTGTTTGTATTTTCTGTATGCCATCCTGGGCATTTTGAAATAAAGAATTTTCGAAGCCTTTCCCAATGATTAATGAAGTACTTCCTAAGTAATATGAGATTGGAAGCAAGTGAAAGAAAAACAACCCTAGTATATGTATGTAGGATTCCTTCATTGATACCGATATTTTCTTAAGTTATGTTTTCCTAGTATTGGTTACAGGAAGATACTACTATTGTTCAAGGAACGGCAGTATGCAAAACGGAGATGAGAGAGGAAGCCGGCCGAGGAAGCCTCTCCTCGCCACAAAATCCGTAATGCTTCCTAAATATGGAATGCAGAACTGGAAGCGGAACTGCAAGGCCATACCTATCTTTCGCGAATCCGAGATATTTAAATATTTTCATAAAGAATTTCAGCCATCATGTGTAACGAAAGGAACAAAAATTCTGTCTTACCCAATCTGTAATCCTTCCAGTGGCGGTTTCACAGCGGTTTGAAGTTGGCCAGATGCGAAAAATAAAGTTAGGCCGATCGCTTCACCCCAAACTTCATCACTCGTGAAAAAGAAAAAAAGCAGGCCTGTCCATCCAATGAATGCTTTGAGAAAACTCTTAAATACCATTGGAGCCAATCTGATGTCCATCATTTCTTTAAGGACCGTAGTTTTTATGCGATCGCAGTTCAATGCTTCTGTCGTATGCTTGCACCGCAGCAGAAAATTTTTGTTTACATCTGAAAAATTTATTGACGTGACGTCAGATTTGTCACACAAGGGAGGTCACGTGATAGTAATGGATCTCGTGATGAGAAAGCTGTGACGGGGGAAACTATGAGTCATTCAACTTCAAGATGCATTCAGCCTATACAGGGGCGGCGCTAGCCCAAAAAAAGTGGGATGGAAAGAGATGAAATTAATGGATGGAAGGTATATATACCTAACGATTTTTATGTTGTTTTTGCTCAGGAATGAATACCGACCTGAGAATAGTGGTGTTGACATGTCCACCCCAGTCCACCCCGTGGCGCCGCCCTTGAACCTATGCATGTTTTTTTTATAAGAAACTGGTTTATAAGAAATAACACTAAGATGGCCAAAATTTTAAGAAACCCTAGTACTATGCCTGAGAAGTATTAAGGAACTTTTAATTGCTAAAAGCATGGATAATCAATTCAGTTCTTAGGAAGCAAAGCTTGATTAAAAATCAGAGAGCCAGAACAACGAAACATATAGAAGGCATGTTTCAGTTGATTCGATGATAACCAAGACAAGATATTTATATTTTTTACCGGATGTGTCTTGGTTAGCATCGAATCAATTGAAACATGTATTCTGTATTTTTCGTCGTTCTGGCTCTCAGCTTTTCAAGCATGGATATTATAGTAAATATATCGTCGAACCTTTCTTCTTGAGCAATATTAGCTAACTATTTGTGTTTTCAACTCAACAGAACACTGTTTATTCCCACATGATGCTTTAAATGTCAAGAAACCTATCTGTAGCAGAGTTAGAGACCAATGTGATAATTCTGCATTCACAAAATAAGAAACCAATCAAATTTTGTCAAAAAGACATCCAAGTTTTGATGCCCCCGTCTATGGCTTTGCCTCGTTTCCCGAATAGCCTCCCTCTCGTTATTCTTATTGGACCCCCTGGACCCGTGAAAAAGGTTGATATATATCTTGCATCTTGTAGATATTTAAGGGGGTACAGTCAGATTAAAGTTATTGTTTGAAGGGAGGCGTGAATGGGCCTAGTCACCCTCTCAAACCTGATGAGGTTGGCAGTGAAAGGATTTGGCGTGCTCCTCAGGCAAAACAGTTTGCTAGAGTCTGCTACATTTGCTAAGTTACCCTCCAGAAGTTTCATTCAAAGAACAAGCAACGTTCTGCTGCTAACAAATAACCCGAGGAAGTCCAGAGTTCCCTTTGCAAGAACCATTTACAAGATGAGTGAAGTTCAAGAAGATACAAAAAGGCCCTTCAAAAGACTACCAACTTCAGTGGTGCCGTCCAACTACCAGATAACTTTACAGCCAAATTTGCAAGATTTCAAGTTCAAAGGCAGTCAAATTGTTGATCTGGAGGTAATAAGTTTATACATATATGTATTTTTTTCAATCGGCATTAGCTGACACAGTGAAATAATTTATCATGAGTGGGCTACCACAATTGGAGAATTAGAATGTACTCCTGCCTGGGATCGAACTCGGGACCTTTGTGTCAACAGACTCTCCAAAACTCCACTGCGCCACTCAGGCGCAATGAAATTTTGGAGAAATACGAAGTCATTCAGATCCCAAGTCTTACCCCCACGACAGGAGCCATTTTTGTTTTTTCATGTTTTGGCTTAAAGCCTTCATCAGAGCCATGCATATGAACATTTTTTCAATCGGCATTAGCTAAATGCTAATGCTAGAATGACGCTAAACAATCATTTGATCTGTCAGTGCAATCCTTGGCTCCACAACTTCACAAATACACAGCCTTGCAATTGCATTAAATGAAAGATATGGATTGTGCCACTGTTCTTCTAGGGTCTTTCTATTGTCTTGATTTAGCAAGTAAAACCCCTGGAAATCCAACTCTTAGAAACTGACTCAACAACAGACAATCTCTCTTTGGTTTGAACTGTGTTTGATTCTTGCATCATTTATGTTTTGTTTAAACCCTACCCTGACCATCCTCATGCATGGCAGGATTGTGCATCTGCATGCACATCATGTGTACATCTTAGATCATGTGTGTTTAGTGTCAAATGTATGGTGTAAGTCCTTATTCAAAAGCACTGTTAGTAATCCTGTGAACTTGTAGCCTACGCATAGACCCATTATTCCAAAAGAAGAAAGGGTCTACAAAACAAAGGGCAAAAGCTTGCTATGGCCGCCCAAGTAATCATTCTAATCCTCTATTCCAGTTATTTGTGAAGCGCATCTAAACAAAGGCTGCATAAATTAAGTTTCTAGACATCCAGAAACCTCGTAGCAAGCTTTTTCTCTTTGTTTCATAGACCCTTTCTTCTTTTGGAATAATGGGTCTAAGCGTAGGCTTAGTGAACTTGTAATTCATTCAGAGCAGCACACTCTGTGAAACCATAACAACAACATGTCTCTTCGTTGATCTCCATTGTCTGGCTTGCGTAACACATTTTACTAACTTGATCCATTTACAATGATGCTGGGCAGACTGGAGGTTAGCAAAAAGCTTTTCTTGTGCAAATGACATGGGGTAGGCAAATTTCTGTGGGAAAGGCCTGGGCCTGGGTCCTGAAAATGTACACATTCTCAGCAACTTTAGAAGCAAAAGCTCAAGTATTGTCAAATGCCCCATGAGCTAGGGAAGGATTGGCGGTCACATATCCAGAGGCCAGGAATATTTTTGTCCATATTTCTGTTGGAATCTTGGGGGAGGAATTTAATCAGGTCTTACTCGCTAATGAATGTAAATGCCATTTCTGATCCTGGGCACAGTATTGGATTTGAATTTCAGTGGAATTTAAATCATGGATTAGAATCATAGAATTCTTGTACTTATACAAACCCCTTGCCAGCATTTTCTAATTTCATGGTCGAAATAATGAGTGATTTATATAATTGAGAAAATGTTCACAGCTAAGTTAGCCTGTGATTGATGAAACAGAAATTCTGTTTCAAATTTCAGCTATATGTAGTTTTGATTCCATAGCCCTCTAAACAGTGCAAACAGCATCATAGGCGTAGGAGACAGGGGGCTGATGGGCTGCTGCCCTTCCAACTTTGGAAAACTTCACAAAAATCAGCCATAATCTGGCAGAAAATTAGCCTAAAGTCAGACAAAACTTTTGTAAATACTGGACCTTTTATCGGGCTTTCGCCTAATTTCATTTCGCCCCCTAGATTTTATTCCCCCCTACGCTTATTAACAGCATGCTACAGCACACAATTCTTTTTTTAACTCACCTGTTACAAATTCTAGCTGTTGATTGTCCCACCACATTTGAATAGATCTTTTCTTCAAATAAGTTTCTTTCCAGTCATTCATGGCATATTCCAGGTATTTTTGTTGGAATGTTCATGACTCCCATTTCTTATGCAGGTCAAAAATCAGACAAAACAGATCACTTTGAATTGCGTGGACATTGAAATTTCAGAAGCTACTGTCAGTGGAGAAGGATCTGGTAAAGTCAAAGGTGAGGTGAAGTGAAAATTGTCATTTAGGCAACCAAGTAGCACTGTTGAATGATAGAAAATACAGTGCAGTTTAATTTTTTCATTTCTGACCATCTCATTTTTGGGTAACTGTGAAAGCTCTGTTAAGCCCCCTCTCTAATAAACTTCTCCCCTTTGAGTCAGACTTTGAAATAAGGCCTTCTCTCTATTAAGCCCTTCCCCACTTGTATCAAAATTCAAGAATGTACTAAATAGTTTCCATGTATTTAGATAAGCAGGCTTGTATATTAATTTTAATATGGTTTGGGAGAAAAACTGTGTCCAATTTATACCGTGAATTGTATCTTGATGACCTAAAATATGGGCTGAAGCAATTGAAAAGCTACTAGCTATTTCATTGCATTTAATATAATATTGTCAATAAGCCCCCATGGAGCCCAGTTTGAATTATTTGATCTTGGCTTGGGGAACCTCATTCTGAAGTATATTTTGGTGCA
Source organism: Aurelia sp. 4 Dawson et al 2005 (assembly GCA_964019985.1). Lineage (NCBI taxonomy): Eukaryota > Metazoa > Cnidaria > Scyphozoa > Semaeostomeae > Ulmaridae > Aurelia > Aurelia sp. 4 Dawson et al 2005. The sequence goes on along the minus strand of OZ026501.1, from coordinate 19,892,807 downwards.
TCTGAGGGTTGGGGTTTTTTGTAAATTTCATTAAAAACTGCTACAGATGGTGCTATTACCGGGTAATGGTACAGCTGTGGCTGGAAGCAGTCAAAGTGGGATGGGGGAGATCTTCCCCACACACTGCAAAGAATGCAGACTGGCTGGAGTGCCTATATTTAAATAGCCTCCCTGTGGCTTAATAGAGCTTTTACCGTATATATTGCAGTTTGCAATCAGCTGATTTAGGTCTTGTATTAGAATTATTTGATGCAAATTAAAAAGATACCACTGTAGTTTCAGGTAGCATGTTTGTTAAGCAAGATAGTCAGGTTGTTTACTTTCAGTAATCAAATTTGCAGGGTGTCACAGGAGATTTTAATTGCATTTTGCCCCATTTACGTTGTCAGCTGTGAAGGTGATGAACTTTAGTTGCTCCAGTTTTTGCAATGCTTGGAAAATGGCACAAGCCTCAAATTGGTTTTTGAGACTTTTTCAAGTCAATCTGACAGCTAATTATTGATGTACTGCACAGAAAAGGCAAAGCAAGTAGTTGCTTCCAATAGCACTTTGTTCTCATGCCATACCAAAATCAAGTGAAGTTTGAAAGAAGGGTTCTAGCATACAACTGATTTTTTTCTGGGGGTGTTTAATGGATTGATAGCTGCATTTTTTATTCACATGACAACAGTATTAAACCTTTGATAAATGACAAAGTTTGATTGCTAGAACCTTTTCTGTAGAAAATATACTTGAGTTTGTCATTGCTGGGGAATGATGCACATGCTGTTTTGAAGCAACCACATTTTGCCTTTCCTGTGCTGTAAATCAATAACTGCTTGTCAGATTGACTCATACAAGGTCGCAAACTCCTAGTTGATGGAGAAACTGTCACTAAAATAGGACCATTGAGATGCAGTTCCTTGACAGAAGCCACACAAACAAGGCAAAAATTTTTTGGACATACAGTACTGTACAAGAGGTTTTTGATGCAAAGAGTCAAGTTTGGTAGACAAAGGATAGAGATGGTTGCCAGAAAGTTATAACTACTTGATTTTTCAGCATGAAATGAAAATGAATTTATTTATATACGTTTCAGCCATAAAATCTTCAAAGATCAGCTATGATGAGGCTGCGGAAACAGTGACAATCCTTTTTCCTTCTGCAATTTCTGTTGGAAATGCACAGTTGTCAATGAAATTTGTTGGAGAACTCAATGATAAGATGAAAGGGTTTTACAGAAGCAAATACAAGGATCTCAATGGTGAAGAAAAATATTGTGCTGTTACACAGTTTGAGGTATCGCTTTCAGTTTTTACAGCAGAAGAACAGCTGTGGGCAAATGTTCAAGACCACAGTATAATCAGTTACATTTGTTGGCACCAAAAGATGCAATTATACAGCTCTACCTGTTTTACTCTCTTTACTCTCTACAGCTCTACCTTTTTACTCTCTTGCATTCGCTTCTACTTGAATTTAAAAACACAGCACATGTTAGGGCTACGGAATTTAAAGCTATAAATTGGCTTGCCGCAAAGGACAGAGTTGATCAACAAACATGTGAACATGTGTAAGCATACTGAAACTTTTCAAAGGAACGGCTCCAGCTTAGGCTGATGAAATTTTCCAGCCAATTGGCCAAAAAAGCCGAGTCACACAAAGGTCTAAGTTTAAATTAAACCTTCCATTTCACAAAAGTAACACTGGCCAAAAGTGTCCTATTTGGGGCCAAAAATATGGAAATAGCCTATCATCGGATTTAAAATCTACAAATAATGTCAGTTCATTCAAGCACAAGATCAAATACAATATTTTCCAAAATATACAGAGAGAGGAAAACAACATATATGTGTTCTACTAAAACTGCATGTCCTCTCTCGCACAGGCCTTGAAATAAGCAGACGTTAGGTACTTTGTTGATCAAGCTCCTCGATTCATTTAGGCGCTTGATCAACCTCCTAGCTTATTTTTGTCTTTGTGGGAAACCAGGGAAACCAATTGGAAAGTTCTGGAAAAACGAGCTATTACTGTTTTGTCTGAAAATTTTCAGTTAGAATCACAGATCAAACAAAATAAACGAAGGCCAGCATTGCAGTTTGAGCAGGGCTGCATATCGTATCAAAATTTTTTTTAATCTGGTCTTCGCTGATAACTTTAACTTCTGACCAATCCCATTGCCCTTTCCCAAGAGTTGAACAGCCGAGCCGAGTTTACAGCTATTTTTGCTTCGCAAATTGTTCATCATAAAAGCAAGAAAGCTTGTTCATGGCATAGACAATGCGATGAACGCTACTTTGGAAGCGAGTGAAAATTTTACAAGTCAATGAAGAGCCCATGAAGAGAAGGAAAGACAATTTTTTTTTAGTTTTACAGAGATAAAATGGAAGATTTGGGCTGAATATTTTATCTCAAATACATTTGCAAATCGCAATTATGAATCATTAAAAGAAACACCTTTGATCTGCAAGGCGCTTGAACAATCGAGCCAGTAGAATTTTCGAGGTGAGTGTGGAGGCGCTTGGGCTCGATCGAGCGCCTCTCATTGCAGGGCCTGCTCTCGCATTCATGATTTGGTAACAACATGTACAATTTTATTATTATTATTTATAACCACCTCTAAGGGGACCATTATGGAAATAGGGTCACTCGATCTTTTAATGCTATCCTTGCTACTATGATTAGGGGTATGTTTTAACTTGTTTTTATTAAAGTACCGTGTAAATTTGTATTGTAATCATTTTAACTATGCATCTTTTAGTAAACTGTAAATATTTTAATTTTGTGGCGAATGATGCATACATACATACAGGGTGTCTCAAAAAATTGTTCGACGTTTGATTAGATACTAAAAAATAACGATACGAGGAATGCACCCTTGGTCAAGTCACCCTTTTCCTGAGTTTTGAATTAATTTTTGACACAAGAATCTTGCAAATCTGCTAAAAATTCATGGAGTTACAAGCATTTGAAGTTTACGTTTGTGCGAAAGCTGAACCAGAGGCCTCGAAATGGCATTTTTGGTAAAAGCCCCATAGGCCATCGTTTCTGTTATTTCTCAATTGTTTCAGGTCGAACTAAGTGGGATTCAAACAGGTTTTTGATACCCTAACTGTCAAGCATATGGATGCTTTGAGGAAACAGATTCAGTCTCTCACCGATTATGTCTTGAACCACTGTTTTTTGGACTTACACAATGTTAAGGAAATTTAGAGAATGATCACAAGAAATGATTTACTTTAGAAGTCCTGTTTGGTTTGCTTTGATATCAACGATAGGTATGACATTGGATATTAAGCTTCTCTTACCTCCGTCTTTGAACTTTTTGCAATATGAGTAATCTGGGGGGGGTCTCTGGTTTCAGCTATCGCATATTTTCTATCTTGGAGAGCTCGTAACTCAGTGAATTTTCAGCCGATTTGCACGATTTTAATCTCTAAAATTATTTCATAATCTTAGGGTTATCTTTCCATGAGCCTGTTTATGTTGTCCTTATTTTTCAATGTTTCATCAAACGTCGAACAATTTTTTTGAGACACCGTGTACATTAGTATGTTCAGGTCAACTTCCTAGATTCCAAATTTCCATGTTGTTGTTTTTATCATTGTCAATTTAAAGCTAAACACATGCAATACAATATTTTGTGCCATCCATATTAGAAATAGACATTACCTCATCTGGTTCTGGCTATGAATGGCACTTATCAATTCCCTTATCAACATTCAGAAAAAAGGAGAAAAATTTGAGAAAAAGAAACAAACCAACAAAGTAAGAAAAATTTGAGCACTCTATGCACCAAAACACCATCCTATCTTGACGGGCACCAGCTTGTGCCAACTAAGGGTGTTTGTGTTTTGACCTTCTGTGCCATTTTGATGTGATTTTGCAATGAAGTGCTCTGAAATACAGACAAGGGGGCTGACCCAAGAATGTGTTACTCGACTGAGCCATATACAACTCATTTCTCTGATTTGTTTGCAAGATATTCATACTCCATGAATAAGGAGTTTACGAAACCATGATGGCAGCGGAAACTACAACGCAATGTTGCCTTTGTTTCAGGACTTTAGATTCAAAAGATTCCTTGCTTTTTGTATGAAATTCCCTCCCTTGAGAGACTTTGATATTGTCCTTGTCAATTTCACAACTTGGAAAGCTCATTTCTGGTGTTCTGTGCTGCAGATCTAGGTCTTCGTAACACTCAGATGTTTTAAATGTTTGTCATTAGGGAAAAAGGATTGTTTTTTCAGGCATCTATGAGTTAGTGGAGGCCTCATTTTAGCCTTTTGATGATATATTAAGGGTAGTGTATGGAACCAATACTTCTTTGTAGAACATCAGATGATTTTCTGGCTGGCATTGCCATCCTTGTTTCATAAGCTCATTACTTCAAGGAAAACGAGAGGAGGATCTTCATTCACTTCCCAATAGTTTCCATCTTTTTTACAAAGAATTGCACCTAATTGCTTGGTGTCTGAAGGAGTATCAATGTCTGAAAGATTTTTATATGCTTACAAGATCAAAAATGGCAGAATGATTTCAAACAATGTTGATTACCTGTAATGCGAGCTTCATCAGAAGCGAAGCTTGAAACTATTTATACTTTTCATGGAAAGTATCAAGATTGCTGTGTGCCTCATCAAAAAATTATTGATTTTGTATCATTCTTATTTCAACAGGCAACTGATGCAAGACGTGCCTTTCCATGTTGGGATGAGCCTGCAATAAAAGCAACATTTGATATTCAACTCATTGTTCCAAAAACTGGTGTTGCGTTGTCAAACATGGTATGTCTAGTATACTATATATATGAGCATTGTTTGAATACTCAGACCCTATAACCCATTTCCTTACTCAGAAATCTAGATATCTTATAGCCCTATATCACATCATACATTATTATGATTCTGCTCAATTTAATGTTTTTTTTCGTAATAACAATAATGATGATAAATAAACTAAAACCTCCTCAAAATTTAACAGAAAAAAAGAAAAGAAAAACGAGACTGCTAAAATTTTAAACGTTTCGATCTAAAATCTTCCTCAGTGCTTTACAACCAGAATCAGCCAAGTATTTATAGCTAAAAACATATTTACATAAACATTGTATAAGTAATCTCCAAGGTATTACATGAAAGCAGAATATTTACTAAAACCTTTAGTGCATCTTAAATTGAAAATGCATGACAATTTAAAAGAAAAATTATAATGTTTGTTAAAAGTTGTTTGCACAAAGCTTAGACCGTTTCACCAATTGACAAGGGACCAGAATCCACCTTGCTAAAACCTGGGCACCGAACAAGACAGAAACTCCAAAATGCCTCCAGGGATCTGCTTTTCATAAATTGCTAAGTCCAAGATGGTTCGACAAAGGGTTCCATCCTGTCACCCCCAAATGACCCTCCGCAGGATTCGCATGATGCTTAACTCTTCTTTTAGCATCAGCTGAATCCCAGAAGGGCTAAAACTTAAATACCCTTCTAATAATAATAATAATAATGATAATAATAATAAAGATAATAATAATAAATAATAATAATACGAATATTTATACAGGATAAAAAACACTTTAGCGAATCATCGCTGTTATCAACGTGTGTCCTGTTAGAAATTATAAATAAACTGAAACTGATAAAACTTCCTATTTACAATTATTCAAAGAAATAAAAGGTCAAAAAAAATTTACGATGGTTCGTTAGGCTCTGTAAAGTGTTCGATTTAACTAAAGAAGTCTTTGATGCTTTTTTCATATTCAGTAGCATTTGTAATCTTTCTGATTTTTAGAGGCAGTTCATTGTAGGTCTTTGCTCCTGTGTAATAAAACGATTTGCGTGCATATTCAGTCCTAATTTTTGGCATCTTTAAGCTGTTTTCGGCATTTCTCGTCCCCTTTCCATGATTTTGTATTGTATTTTGTTTTGTATTTCATATTTTCATCATCTTATGTTTACTCTTATTTTTCAAAATTTACTTTAGTGGGGCCTAAGCTAGATAAGCAATGCTTTACTTAGGTTGTGTAGAATGCAAGTACTTTTTTTATAGATTTGGCATACACAGTAACAACTTGTATTTTGTGAATAAAATTGAATTGAGTTTGCATACAGATAGTTTATGTATTAGAAGATATGGCAGGGTTGTGCAGTCTTCTTAAGCAACAAGAATAACTGAGATGGTTGTGTCTTGAGCACTGCCCAACCTCATCATAATGATGTCATAACAATGGGTGCCTAGTCTGTTAGCCTTCCACAATCTTCACTCACAGACAAACTTGCTTTCTTTAAGGGTCTTCTGTTAACAAATCCGTAAATATGTATCATTTTACTTACACTGTCATGATAACTTAAGTTTGAAAGGCCTTAGTATGCTAAGAAAAGTTTTGGTTTTAGCATCTGCATTGTATATATAATCATTTTAGGCATGTGCTTAGTGTTCACTTATTGTTCTCTGTACCTTGTTTATTTTCGTAGAATGTAACAGATGAAGCTCCATTTGATGAAGACGAAAATCTACGTGTCTTAACATTTGCAAGAACGCCAATTATGTCAACTTACTTAGTTGCATTCGTTGTTGGTGAATTTGATTACGTAGAAGGAGAAACAGAAGATGGTGTACAAGTTAGAGTGTACACACCCCTTGGGAAAGCAGAACAAGGAAGATTTGGCCTAGAGGTATGATAGCTTTCTATAACGGTTCAAGGAATCACTTATATCTCCGCTCAAACTGATTTTAATTTGTTCTGATGGGATGCAGATGTTCGTTATTTAGTATTTTCTCCCTGCAGTCTTTACCGCAAATGTCCTATCTATGTATCTTCTACTATGATTAGTGTTTAGTGTTTAGTTCCAAGGTACTTATTTTCTCGTTTTCCTTTTGTCTTGTCCTGGTAACATCTTGTCTTTTATCGTTAAATGTGATGGCCTTTGGGTAATCATTCTATTTTGCTCCTCATTGTCCCATTTCCCTGTGATGTTGTGCAGTTGTATAGTAATAAATTGTAGAGTAGATTATAACATGTATTGTAAAATTTTTTGGATATAATACAAGCAGCTCTCTCTATTTTCTATTCAGATATTTCTGGCTGTATCCCTTAGTCTCATTTGGCCAACAAAAAGAACTTATTTGTTACCGCGCCACCAAGAAGCTAGACCTTCACTAAGAAACCATCTCAAGGCATGCTTAGATGTTAGATTTTAGAGGTGTGCTATGTTTAGATGGTGTTAGAAAATCTACTGGCGTAGCCAGATACAGTTCCTGGTTGTAAAAGTTAATTGCATCAAAGGTACATGATGGATTGTAATGAAATGAATTCTACTTGATAGCCGAGAGATTTAAGTGCTTTGTAATTTTTCTTTCGTTTTTATGAGCACTGGAAATGTCAGTAAACATGACGCTAGGAAAATTTCGTGGCTGCAAAAAACCTGAAAAAGGCAAAACACCCAATCAAATCTTAAAGAAGCTCCTTGCACAGAACATTGAAATTTATACAATTTTCACAGGTGAGAAGCGTTGTCTGCCAATTTGTTGCCATATGATTGAAAATCTGGAGTATTTATTGAAAGTTTTTTTGTTATGATTCTGAATAGAGGTAAATGTTTGCTCAACAATATGGCATTTTTCATTTAGAGGGCCTCACCATCGAAGGAACCATTTCTGAAAATTGAAACAAATTTGCAACTTCTTCTGGTGGTGTTCTTTGCCTTCTAAAATTGCCCTTGGGAAAATTGTGAAAACTTTTGTTCTTAACTCTTATTGCTGAGAGTAAACATATATTTCTTTGCTTCCAGGTTGCAGTTAAAACTCTGCCATTCTACAAGGAATATTTTGGAATCGGTTATCCCCTTCCAAAAATAGATCTCATTGCTATCCCTGATTTCGCAGCAGGTATGTAAATCATTCATGTAGGTTGATTGATAGAGTGATCAATAATGAAGTGAGGGATTGAGTGAGTTAGTGAGTGAGTGAGGGATTGATCGATTGATTAAATGATTGATTGATCGATTGACTTGTCTATTTGCTTGAATGCTTGATAATTGGTTGATATCTTGGCCAGTTTTCCCGTACTGATTGTTGAATGACTGTTTGAGTAAATGACCAACAAACTTATTGAGTGATTGGCTGAATGGGTGTTCAGTGGATAGTTTGTTTGAGTTTATACCTATTCAACTTTATCAGACTGATTATAGCTGTTTCTGAATGGTTATTTCATTTGAGTCGTCTGAGGAACATTTAAGATTTTGATTGCAACCAGATTGTTTGTCCATGGTCGTGACTCAGACTACGTTCACACGATGCAGGCTCATTTTTGAAAACGTTAAAGCATGTGACGGATAGGTTCGTCACGAAAACGGGAAATTTTTGCCGGTACATTTTGAAAACGTTAAGATATGTGTCGGATAGGCCTCCCGTTCGTCCCGAAAACGGGAAATTTTTGCCGGCAGATTTTGAAAACGTTAAGATATGTGTCGGATAGGCCCCCCGTTCGTCACGAAAACGGGAAATTTTTGCCGGTACATTTTGAAAACGTTAAGATATGTGTCGGATAGGCCTCCCGTTCGTCCCGAAAACGGGAAATTTTTGCCGGCAGATTTTGAAAACGTTAAGATATGTGTCGGATAGACCTCCCGTTCGTCCCGAAAACGGGAAATTTTTGCCGGCAGATTTTGAAAACGTTAAGATATGTGTCGGATAGGCCTCCCGTTCGTCCCGAAAACGGGAAATTTTTGCCGGCAGATTTTGAAAACGGTAGATTATGAAAATGGAACTATATCCGGCACATTGTGAAAACGGCATGGTGTGAACACTCTAAAATGATGAATACGGAGCATTTTTCAATGCTTTCAATTAAGGCTAAACGATTCTTAAAGTGTAGCTACATTTCTTAGGCATCGAATTCTTGGAGAGATTACACCGTGTTAGTACTGTTAATTTTTCTATCTTTTTTAAATTATGCCGGTATCTTGTCGTTATTGCTTGAACGCTCGCTTGAATTTTGCAACCATCACATTTTTCACCGTTTTCGAAATGTGCCGCATCGTATGAACATAGTCTTTACCACCTCATACCTAACCGGCTGTGAAAAGGCAGCAATAGACCTTTTTGCAATTTAGAGAAAGGGACTAGTGAGGGCGCAGCCCATTCTGACACCTTGCACCTTGGCAACAGCAGGAATTAAGGGCGGTCGCCTCCTGGCGGCTCGGTTGCCTTTCCTCCAAACTTGAGTTGTTTTATTTGCACCCTTCAAGAGCCACACGATAGTTGTTTGGACCGGTAAGCCTTTTCTCTCAGTTATTTAGCTATCTGGTCATCCTTTAACTTATTGATGAGTGCATTTTGAGTCAAAAAGTGTTTTCCAATATGATTGTCACGTGATTCAGAGAGCAGTGACCTTTAAAGGGGGCTGTTATTTATTCACCCCCCCCCCAGAACATTGACTCACAAAAGTTTTGTATATGATAAACAGCAAGGTCTTTTATTGCAAGCTCTAATAAAAAGGAACGCTTCATGAGTTGACCGGATCCCAGCTGAATGAGATAGCAGTATTTGGCATGAATACTTTCAGTGCCATCAAGCAATTTTTTCTTGTATGGCCAACCTTTTATTCTCTTTGATCAACTGTTTATTTTCACTTAGGTGCCATGGAAAATTGGGGTCTTATAACCTACAGGTAAGCTTACAACTTGCTAGTTGTTAGTTTATAAGTTGTGTCTTATTTTGTATTGTAATGTTTTCAAAATCTGTACTGTGTAAACAACTGTTCGATTTTTCGTAAGCCCCCCAAACTCGATAAGCTCTGCTTCCTCTAGGGAGCATTAGTTTTATCTGATGTTTTTTACAGGAATAATTACCATCAATACATTCATAATTACATCAATAAGGACATCTAGTTAACAAATTCAGCCCGGGTGGGGGAATATTTTGCTGACTAGATGTGAACTCATTTCCGGGTATGATTGTCACCTCTTTTTCTAACGCTGGGTATCAGAGGAGGCGGTTTTTCTAAAACCTGCCGTCAAGTATTATTTCATTGCTTTCCAGCGCTTTTTACGTTTTAAAGTATTCTTTTTGCCGATTTTTTTCATAAGCCGGCTATCATTTCGAGGAAAATATTCTAAAGCCTGCTGTAAAAATCATTTCTTGGAGTGCACACCCCGGTTGGTGCAATTGAAAGTCAAGTAGCCCCCCTTTCCGCCCGGGGAAATTCAGCTAACTTTTTTATACTCATTTCGAGTCATGTGACATACGCTCGGGAATGTTTTTATTTATCTATTTCTACAGTTGTACCTTAAGCACGCTTTTCGTTCAGCGAAGTTTTTAACTTGGACGAAAAGAGAGTTCCCACGTGATGGCAGTCATGTAGCTTGAAGTGGGTGTTAACGACATAAACTGAATTTGTCTATCATGTGTTCGTTGCTTGAGATATTTCTTCCACCTTTCTCAGCCTAATCTTTTTCTTAGGGCTACTGTCATACACCAAGGCTTGCTGTAATGTTTGGACTTGTGTAATCCAAACTGAAATTGGAGTGTTGACAGGAAACCGTAATTTCACCAAAAAGCGAAGAACCAAGATTGCGACGATTATCATGTTAAATTTCATTTTCAGCCCTTCCCAATTATAATTAGTAAAGTCCAGAGAATAGAGACAGAGTCAAATTCAGGTTGACATTTCCATAAGATGTTGAGTTGACATTATTTGGTGAACCCAGTGATATTATTAAGGCTAAGCCATGTTTTGTTTAACGTTTCGAAGCAAAACGCTGTGCTCCATCTTCAAAATACAGATTTTCGAATGCAAAAGGCTATATTTATATGCATAAAGAGACAAGCAACAAACTAAAGTGTGTGATTACAGTTCCTACGCGAAGAATAAAGAGAGGGGCACGCCCGAGGAAAATACCTAAAATTAAACCAACGGAATGAAGGACTGCTGGGAATTAAGTGACGGGCGATCGCGTAAAATTAGTAGAGACTTTCATAATTGAGTAAATCAGAATCATTGTTTGGTCTGTCCAGCACTAAGAAATCTTCCAACGACGCGGCACGACCTGATTGTTAGAAATTGGTTGTAATCCAAACTGGTTTGAAATTTAACAAAGTGCTCAATTGCCTTTCTTTTTGAAGAGAAACTGCGTTGTTAGTAGATCCTGAACAATCCTCAGCAGCCATGAAGCAATGGGTAGCTCTTGTTGTTGGTATGTATTCATCGTTCTTTGTCTTTTTTCACTTTTTTATTATCCAGTAAAATGCTACAATACATATTACAGCCTACAGCCTCCGCTACTTACATAATACAGCCTCCACACGACGGGGTGAGTGGCCGTGTGGCTTCTACAGTCTTCGTCAGGTGACTGAAGTTAACCCCAGACGAGTGAGGTCAAACTCCGGATGGGTGATCTCGGAGGCCTGGCCTCACAACTCACCTTGTCGTCCTTGATTGGACGTTAGACTAGGGGTCCCATGCCTGGATGCGGCATTTACAGTGGGCCTAAATTAGCTTTCAGTAGCTAGAAATCCTGACAAGCCCACTCAAAAAAAATTGAAAACAAACAAAAACAAACAAACAAGAAGCACTCCACAATACTACCGGGTGAGTCAAAGAAAACAGATCGATGCCGGGCGTTTGAAAGGCTCCTACTCCCAGAGAATGCAAGCAATGATATTTTGTAATGTCTGATTGAATATCTAGCATGTTCAATAGACCTTTTAGCTATTCTGAAAAAGAATCTGGATCGAACGATATTTCATTACATTTAGTAGAATTTTCGAATGTAAACAATAGTGTTGGAAGCTCTAACGCCACTCTATCGAACCTCGCGTATAAAAATGTATAAAAATATCGCTCGATCGAGACTCTTTTGCAGAATAGCTAACAGGTCTATTATTATTCTTAGAATTTTTCCTGGCTGAAATCGGTCACTCCGTTTAGATTCTCTGAGCGATTTTCTAAAGTGCATACCTTTGAGAAGCCTTAAAAAGTGCTAAAATTACAAGCAAGAATCGCTAATGTGTTAACCTCACTGCGATGACTTTCAGCACGCTTTAGCACGTAGTCTGAGACTCAAATAATCGGTCTAAAGTCAAATCCTTTTGTTGTAGCTCTTGACCTTTTTTCTTAATTTCCAGTCTTTAGTGTGTTCTGACCTTTAAAGAATCTTTTTGCACCCTGAAAGGAAGCGAAAAGCTATTGAGAACATTATTTTCCTTTAGGCAAAAAGGCGAAAGGGTGAATTGTTCTCAAGGCGTTAGTTTCTCTTTGAGCTTCTTCTAGGTGGAAAGCAAGTTGAGAGTTTGTCACACAAGGAGAAACAATAAAGCATTTTCCTTGAACTGACAATTTTATAAAGGGCTGAAAGATTATTGAATTTTCCAGGTTTTTATTGAAAGAAATTATAACTGGCTTGTAATTTCTATCTTTATTCTATAGGTCATGAAACAGCACATCAGTGGTTTGGCAACCTTGTAAGTGTACTTTTTAAAACAGGCTTGCCGCTATCCTTTGCCTGAGTTTATTCAAAACTTATCAAAGTAGATTTAGGAATGAGTAATCTCAAGAAAAGTTTTCCAAACTCCGGTTGAAAATTAATTTGCTTGATATTTTAAGGCCGGTTTCCAATTCGGCAAATCTAGACACACGCGCTGTACGGTCACCTTGGTCTCAAATTGAACTTGATCCAACTCCCAAACTGGCTAGGCGCTCACCAGCGACGCGTGTTTTCAGCGAGTGCTATGAGCTGCGCATGCTCATGTAGCGGTTCGATGGGGGTGAGCACTAGCGAATTTGCAAAACTGGAAAGCTGGTGCGAAATTATGAATTCCTAGACGATAAGACATGGGAGATGTGTTTCGAAGCATTTTGTTTTTCAGATGCCCCTGGAATGTCCGCATATTCATCCCCATGTGTTTTGAAATAATAATGGCTGCCGAAAAATTTTGATGGATTTTCTCCAAATAAAAAGTTTGAACGGCATTTTTTTGGAAACACAGCGATCTAGTGATTTAATTTTTGATATTTCTTATTTTCTAGGTGACAATGGTAAGATGTTTTAATTGACAGATAAGTATTGGGTAAAATTGTAACTAAGAATTTAACAAGGAGATACTTTGGTGGAGAGATATCTCTCATTTTCAACATCAAAAATCGCTGCAAAGTCTAGAAAAACACTAGACCAAACTATTTTGGTCGCAAAATAAGTAATGTTTGGTAGGTCTTGCATAATCTAATGTTTCCATTTGTACTCATGCAAGGACTCACAACCGCACAGTTTCTAAACAGGGGCTAAAAGCCATCAAATTATCTAAAGAAACATCGAACGTCTTCTTTCTTTCGAACGTCGAGAGAAAAGTCAATATTTGCTTCGAAAGTCACTTTGAATGTCGCTTCGCTTAGAAAATTCGAACTTTGAACTAATGAGCCAATCAAATGCTAAGAATAGGCACGTGGGTTAACCATATTAAAAAAATCGTGATCTGATTGGTTGAGCCGTAAACGTGGCACACTTGGCCTAAATTAGTCCCTGTTTTGAAGATGTATTGTCATGAGTCTTAGTTTGAATCCATAAACATCATCCAATTCAATGTGAATAACTCATGTAATCCTTCTAGGTCTTTCAAGCCGTTTTTGGCAAAGTTTAGCAATAGACAATTACGCTAAAGATGGCGGCAAGGAACTTTTTACCAAGATGCATCGTGTTCGAATTAGGAATCCTTAACGAATCAATAGGGGCTCAATCATAGAATGCAGTGCATCTTGGTAAAACGTTCCTCGCCGCCATCTTTAGTGTAATCGTGTACTGCAAGTGGTAAGTCACGGCATCTCTCGTTATGAGCTTACCATAGCTAAAGACTACCTAAGTTGGTAGGTACAGTTACCCTATGTCTAGGATTAACCCTTGCACATGTGACAACGCTCGCTACTTTGTCACAAGTAAATACGAAATACTAGCTGTCATTGACTCAGCCTCTAGAGACAAGCCTGGCACAAGAACAGTCCTACCTTGTCAATAGGGACTTGCTGCTAATGATGACATTTGTTTTAGGAATGGTGGACTCATCTATGGTTGAACGAAGGTTTTGCCTCATGGATCGAATATCTCTGTGTTAATCACTGCTTCCCTGAATATGATATCTGGACACAATTTGTTACAAATGATTTTGTTCGAGCTCAAGATCTAGATGCCATGAAAAACAGGTATGGTCTTTGTTAAGTACCCGTAACGTAGTTGATGCATTCCCTTTTTTGTGGTTTTCTTCAGCTTATAACAAGGACAGACTTTGTAAGACAATAGCAGCAGTTTCTTGAATGACGCCTCAATAGACGATTACGCTAAAGATGGCGGTGAGGAACTTTTTACCTAGATGCTCTGCCTTCTTTGATCGAATTCCTACAGAATCGTTAAGGATTCGTAATTAGAACGCAATGCATCTTGATAAAAGGTTCCTCACCGCTACTTTTGGCGTAATCGTCTATTCAAAGCAACTAGTGACTACAGACAAGAAAATTCTCTCAACCGGTAAACCAAAGCAAACACGGCCGCAAAAGTTGCCGGGAAATCAGAAGAGCAAACTCTCGCCTTGTGCAAGCGAAAGATGCTTTTTACGAGAAGTTATGTGCTTATAACGAAGGGAGGGTAAATTTAAAGTTCTTTCTCACGGACTTTGTGTTTATTTGATTCAGAAGCCGAGAAGAAGGCTTAAATTCTCGGGTATTAGGGCGTAAATGAAATGATCACTACACAACTCCTGAATCAAATAAAGAAAATCTGCGATACAAAACCCCAAAATTATCCTTCTTCTTTCGTTATGAGTAAATAGCTTCTCTTAAAAACCACCTGTCGCTTGCAGATGGCGAGACTTTGGCTGACTTGTTTCGAGGCAAGTTTTGTCCTCGTGTTTGTGTTGATTTACTTGTTGAGAAAATTTCCTCTATCAGCATTCACTAATCGATTTGAACTGATGTGTCCATAAAAGCAACTGTTGCTATTGTATTTCAGAATGTGTCCTTGTTTCAGCTTTTAGCATATGGACAGCTCACCACCCTTCAGGTGCACCTTTTGTCTTCGCGTTTTATCTTTCGCGTTTTATCGTTTTATTTTGTGTACTAAGGGCCTGTTTTCATGGGAGTTTTCAGCCCGGGCTGAAATTTCAGCCCGTTTACCCGAGGTGAAATCCCTTAATTTATATGCTAATCCCCATTGTTTTACTTGACACGCGCCCATGTAATGGTAAATATTTTTTCAGCCCGGGCTGAAAAGTTAATGACGCATGCGCTTTTGTCTACTTTTGGCGCCAGACAGACTTTCAGCCCTGGCTGAAACTCTCCATGTAAAGGCAAAGTATTTTCACCTCGGCTAGCAGGGCTGAAGTTTCAGCCCGGGCTGAAAACTCCCATGTAAACAGGCCCTAAGTAAGCAAGCAAAATGTTGTCACCTTTCAGAGGCAGTGAGATCACCGTGGTGAGATCCCAAGTATTTCCTGGAATAGCAAAGATTTTGAAAGTAATCCAAGTAGTAACACATTTTGAATCTAGCGATACTGGAAACATTTAACAAATTTCTTTTCATTTCTCTTTTTTTCAGCCATCCAATTGAGGTAAGCAAATTTTTTATCTTCATTACCAAAAAGTCTTTTTTTCAATCACCTTCGGGAATTTAAGAAGCAGCGACGCCTTCTGCAATGGCAGCGCAATGTTGCTTTTATTTTAGAACGTCAGAACACCAGCTTAATCAAGTTGATTGCTTTTCGTGCGTAAGTTTTCCTCTTGAAAAACTATGAAGTTGTCCTTTCAGATTCACAACTTGGAAGTCCCGCCTCTGCTGTTTATCTTTTGAAGTAAAGGTCCCACATTTCAACTGATAATTTTAAAGGAAAACATAGTGGTTCTCAGGCTTTTAACTGAAGAAAGAGATTTTGCCTTGGCATTTTGCATCGTATGTAAAAGGCGTTGCGTGGAAAAGAATACTTTGATTGCAGAGTACAATATGATATTCTAGCTGGCGTTGCCATCCTTGCTCGTCAACTATCTATCATAGTTGAGCATTGAAGAAGGGGTTGGGGGTGAGCATTGCAAAAGTATTTGTTACAAGAGGGATTCAAAGGCACAAATGAAGTTAAACACAGATAAAAGCACCAGATAGTATTCACGGAATGTTTACCACTGTAGATCAACGGGGTCCATCATATCTCCCAATCTTACGCCACGGAGAGTGAAGTTGTTGGCATCTACAGTCAATACCTCTAAACTGTATCAGATTACAAATATTGGATATTTAATATTTTACTTAGGTCCTTAGTCTTTAGTATTTAAAGGCAGTCTGTCACGTCTCTGATTGGCCGCGACAAAGTCAGCGCTCAACGCAACAGGTTTCTTTATGAATCTGTGTATTTGAAACAAAGGAGGGACAACCTTCTTGAACGGCCGTAGAAAGTCAGAGGATTAGCAGCCATTGAAATTTCCTATTCTTTGTATTGTCCAAATCACCCAATCAAATACGTGACAGACTGCCTTTAAGTGGAGGTTTATCGTCATGTACAATATTGGAGATTACTCCCACAAACATTGTTCTAGCTGCTGGTGAATGTTTAGAGCATGAAAAACATTTATCTCTATCCATCAGGTTGAAGTTGGACATCCCGCAGAAGTCGATGAAATTTTCGATGCTATATCATATAGCAAAGGAGCATCTGTGATTCGAATGTTGCATGAGTATATTGGAGATGAAGTATGTCTTCTGCATTGTCATTATCATTATTATATCAGTTCTTTACACAAACAATCTCTTAAGAAATATGAACCAAAAAAATACGTTCAAAGCAACGCTGATCCTCCAAAAGGAAACTTGTGATTATGTACAGAAGGTATGGTTGGTTTTTGGAAAAAATATGGGCGGAGGATCCAGCCACAATCCAAGCACGGATTAGCAAAGAAACAAAGAGATTCTCGTTCGTGTTAGTAGGTTCTTCAGCTCTTGTGCCTCAGCTCTTGATCTGCTTTGAACCTGACAAGGAAAGCAAAGGGCTCGGACAACAAGGGCAATGCTCGGTATCCTCAACAAAAATGCGCTTAGACCGGTGTGGTGAAAGCTGTTTTGTCTTTTCAGAGTTGATCTTTGGGACTTCTAAGGTCCTACAGTACCTGGTATTATATCGAGCTGAAGCTTGCTCCGGTCTGAAGCTGCTTAAGATATAATCAGAGGTAAAACCTTTCCCTTAGGACTTCTTCTTATCTCATTCTCCTTGCTCCAGTGTCTTACTACTCTAAAGGCTGTTTGCGAGAGAAAATGTTGCCCAGAAGCTGAAGAAAGTTACGGCTGAGCGACCTTTTATTGTGTAAAATTCTGTTTACTCGGAAGGTACCGCTGAGTGGAAAGTATCCTTAGAGGGCAAGTTCAGGGTTTATAAAATTAATGTAAAAACAGCCTTAAACAACCTGATCAGCTGCCTAACATCCATCGTGAGCTCTCTCCAAGTTATGAGTTCTCTAACTGCTATAAATATGTGAAAGATTTTTCATAGATTAAGTCAAATGTCGTCTCCATTTTGTATGTTATAAGGATGGCAATTGGTGTATTTTGTAAGAGCCGAAAATGCTGCGGAGTGGAATTTGCCTTGATGGAACAAACATTCGAAAGGAAACTTTCCCGATTTTAAGATTCACCGTTTAATTCTTTCTCAGTACGTTGTATTTGCACTTTCTTAAATTTTGCAGGATTTCAAAGCTGGTCTCCATAGTTACCTTACGAAATACCAAAATAAGAATGCATTCACAGGTAAAAGTTATGTTTTGCTTGTATATTTCAATAATTTTTTACAACATCATTTATGTATGTATGTATATATTCCTGTAAAATATCACAACACACATAACGAGCTACATTTTGTAATTTATAGCAAAGGAATCAAATCGTTTAAAAGGTTTCAAAGGAACTTCAATTTTCTATTTATAAGTATTCTTTGGCAATATTTTGCTGTCATGATTATTTTCTGAATCACAGGTTTCAAACAGTTTTCCGGTCGTGATGTCATCAGATTGCGAGATCGTAAACAACTGAAGCTACAGAATAGTGCTTAACACCATATTTTACCCGGGTGTCCCAGAAAGAACGCTGCAGATTTGAGCAGGCAGACAAGAATTTAGGTCGCATCAATTCCTGGTAGGTTTTAAAGTATATATGATTGCCTGTCTCGCAAGAAGTCTGAGATTGATGAACTATCCATTCTAGGGAACTATCTTGGAGATGATCTTCCTTTATTAGACAGATATGATTTAAATCTTGATGGAATTAAGAAAGATGTCTCTTACGACGTAAATTCGTGAATATGAGTGTAAAGCTGAGATTTGGATTTACACTGCAAAATGTTCCCTAGGACGAGGTGTCTTGCTAGTGTTTGACTATCAGGAGGTTCCCCAAACAGCATGGTTGCAGTTTAGGCCAACATCCAAAAGTTCTGATTTAGAGATGGAGATTTTTAAAAATTAATGTTTCCATTCTCAAAACACCAATATCAGCAAAAAAGGTATTTATCTTTCAGTTAATTATCGAGGGCTACTTAAAAGCTGACTAGGAATTGATTCAGCCTAAATGATTGTCGCTGGCCCCGATCAAATTTGTAGCGTTTTTCCGGGACACCGGGAAGGCTTTCACATACTACTGTTTTCTTGATGATTCTACCGTCTTTCCTCCAATGATTTAGGATTTAGGAATCACAATGATTTTAAATAGTTAGTGACCTACCCTGGATGCTCCACTATCGATCCCAGGTAGTTTTCATATCGTATTCTGGGTACTTAGCTATCTATCTTGGGGAGTTTACAGTTGATCTCATGAAGATACATCCAAGATTGTTCAAGATCATGTAATCTTTCCTAGGTAGCTTGCTATTTTTATTTCCTTTGCAGTATACTATCTTTCCCTGGTAATTCGTTATCTTTTCCAGACATACTATATAAGCTCTATGTGGCCCATTCTCTATTAAAGCCCCCTCCCTAGTAAGCCCCTCCCACCTCAGCCAAAATTTTGAGTAAGCCCTCTATCTGTATAGCCCCCACTAATATCAAATTCCAGAAGTTACCGAAGCCTTGACATAGTTTTGTTGAAAGCCTCTTAAATGCATCATCTAATTTTCTCTCGTTTTACAGCTACCAGTTGAATAGCCCTAATTTCTTTGACCAGTAATCTGCCTTGGCTTAGTTGTTTTGTTGTCGTCTGTGCGTATTGTGTCTTGGTTTTGTGGTTTTGTTCTTGTTTTTGTATAGAAAATTAATTTTATCTGTAAGTGCCATCCATAGTGAAGACCTGGTGACTTTATGTCTTTTTTCACTATTGATGGCACAGTGTAATATAACTTTATGTATTGTAGTTTTTTTAATCTTGACAAAATAATCTTGATTCACATCAAATTGTGGAAATCGGTTGTTGGCTGTTCGGGGTGGCTTTGCGGATGGGCAGTACATCTTTCCTGATTCACCGCGTAGTTTCTATTTCTTTCCATGTTAATTGTCACTTGGTTGTCATGATTTGTTGCGTGTTATTATCGCCTTTGTAGTGTTTCGAAGAGCAGTAATTTGTCTTGTAAATTCTAATGGAATTTAAGAAAGATTTTCCATTTGTTTGGCTAAGCAAGATTGCATGTTCATCTTGATATGGTTCTGGATAAAACTGTCAGCTGTATCGAATTTATGTAGTCACCCGTAAAGCTGTATTTTGAATCCGCTAAATATGGGGTGAAGAACTGGAAATGTGTCATATATATCCTTGTCATTTGATGTTGTGAATAATTCCCCCTCTTTCATATGCCCCTCTATTTTAGGCTGCCCCGCTTGAGTGTCTGAAAGTAAATAAGCACCCCTCAGGGGGCTTAATAGATCTTTTACAGTAGTTTTCTGTCTTTTCTCAGTAATGTTTATCTTTTCTTGCATGTGTCATGAACGTACATATATCATGAACCTGATTGGTTCACATGATACGATTATCTCTATTGTTTATTACAAAGTACATGTTCAAGGCTGAATTTTCATTGTAATGAAAATTCGTGAAGCAGAAATGAAAGGTCACAAACAATGGAATTCCACTCCACACTTCTTTGTTGTATCAACCAATTGCTAACGTGACATATGTCCTTTAAAGGGAATCGACATAGTTAAAAGCTGGCCCAGGCCAGGTTAAAGATATAATCTATTGAATTGGATAATTTCAACACGTGTGGCGTAATTGTGGAGCCAAGGAAACAATGAATTTGTAGGCGTTTTCTGTAGCCTATTTATAGCGACCACGAGATATAGTGGTCTATTCCCTTTAAGGGCCTGTTTACATGATCCCGCTTTGCCGGGATTTCTCGCCTAGGCGGGATATCTCGCCTAGGCGGGATATCTCGCTTGGCCGGGATACCCCGGCTGCCTATAGAAACACATACAATTTTCAAACTTTATATAGAGAGGTTGGACGACAAAAAATACTAAGATTTAACACACTGAGGCCTTTCGGACTCGTGTCCTCATCAGAGTGTGATTTCGATTGAATTTAAAATATCAACGAGGTGTATATAAGAGCTATTACAAGGAAATTCTGGATGTGAGGATAATGTCTTATGACGTAGGTATTAATTAAGAGTTTAAAAGGGCGTGTCCCTCCTTGAATAATTTTTCTTCGTGATATAAAAGAGCAGAAGGGTCATTAAGTGCAAAGAAAACGAATATTTTGAAAAAAGGTTCTTTTAGTTTGTTGTGTCTTTTTCCGCATTCGTGAACGTGTTTTGGAAAGCTGCAAGTTGAAATTCCAGTTCTCGATTCTGAAATATGATTATTCATACGATTACGTAAGTTTTTTGTCTGGCCAATGTAACTCATCTCGTTGTTGCACATATTGCATGAGAGGAAGTAAACCACATTTTTGCTCTGGCAAGTAATGCTGGATTTGATTTCCCAAGTGCTGTTATTTGCGGTTGTGAATGACGTGACAGGCTGGAGATACTGTTTGCAAAGTTTGCATCTTTTGTTCGAACAGAGTGAAATTCCAGGGTTGCGAGGTTGTGGACGTATGTGATGAGTTTCAAATTTTGCTTTTGTGAGTGTCGATAATAGGTTTTTAGGTTGTTTCAAAGCAATGACTGGTTTTGATTTTGCGAAAACTGTTTTTAGTTTTTTATCATTGACATTTTTCAAAAGGTTTGATACATTTTGCAACACGTTGTTAAAACGGAACTGTGGGTAATATGTTGTAACCAGAGGAATGATGTCTTTTGAAGGGCATGGAGCAGGTCCTTGTAATTTTGCATTATGGAAGGCTTTTCGTATTACGTTTAATGGGTAATGACAGTCTAACAGCCACTTTTCGAGTTCTTTGAGGCGAAAATCGACTCTTTCTGAATCAGAAACGAAGACGATAACTCTTTTCGCTAGATTGTAAGGAATGTTGTGTTTAATATGTACAGGATGAGCGCTTTTAAAATCGAGGTAGTCGTGTGGATTCGTATCCTTGTAAAAAATATCCGTTTCGATATATTTGTTGTTCTTAATAATCACTTCTATGTCGAGGAAGTTCAGAGACTTTATGTTCTCTTCTGATTTTTGTTTACTCTTCTCCAGCGTGAATTTTATATCCGGGTGTAGTTCGTTTAATGCATTTAGAAATAAATCAATGTTTAACTGTTTTGGAAGCGCAATAAAGCCATCATCCATATAACGATAAAATTTGTCTTCTATTAAAGCACATTCGTTTCGATTGAAATATTTTGGTAAAATATGAGGAAAGAGTTTCGTTTCTTCTAGATATCCTATGGTTAGGCAAGCATACGATGGAGCGAATTTTGTACCCATTGCGGTTCCAGCTGTTTGTTTATAAAGGGTACTGTCAAATAAGAAGTTATTGTTTTCTAGAATGAACTTAGCTGCATCGATGATAAAGTCGCAATTCAGCCTTTCAGGAATGAGATCGTGTTTTTTGTTTATCCAATAATTCAAAGCTTCAAGGCCGAGTTCGTGTGGAATGCTGGTATAGAGGCTTGTGATATCACAGGAATACAGTTCTACTTCTTGTTCAAACTTGCGTGGTAGTTTGCGAAGGAAATCCCAGTCGTCTTTAATGTAGGTTTTCAAGGTTGGGACTAAAGGTTTTAAAACCGTGTCTAAAAATTTTCAATTTGCGTTTACATAGGATTGTCATCCCGTCCCGTCTTGCCGGGATGTTTTCATCCCATCTCGGCATGGCGGGATATCCTGTCTGGCCGGGACGATTTTCTCCATGTAAATAGAAACAGGCGGGATATCCCGCGGGATGAAATTGACGTTACTGCGCATGCCTTTAACCCGAGAACCATGACACGTTTAAAAAAGAGCGCCAAATGTTTTTCAAAAAAGGCGCCAAATTTCATCCCGTCCCGGCAGTGTTTCCCATGTAAACGCGAAAAATAAAAACGTTCCGCCTAGGCGAGACATCGCGGCAAAGCAGGATCATGTAAACAGGCCCTAATTCTTCTTTTTCTTCAACAGATGATTTATGGGAAAGTCTTGCACATGCTAGTAAGAAGCCGGTGGGTGATGTCATGAATACTTGGACAAAGCAAATGGGATTTCCTGTATTAAATGTGTCAATGCAAGTTGTAAGTGTCATATTTTGCACGTCTACTGCGTGTCAAAAATGTACTCCCGTTTGAGTTGAAAAGAGAACAAAACGATAAGACGTCAGGAATTTTTCATCTACGCAGCTTATCTTCAAGTTGAATTATTCTGAACCAAAGCTCGTCGGCTGTACTGCAAAGATTGCTAATAAGGGAATTCTACAAAAAATAACGATTGTCAGTGAGTGCTGCGCATTGTATTGGTTGCACAGGTCCATTCTCTGGTTTCACAGTTTACACTCATTGAATTGTGATGCATAACAAATCGGTATATTGGCTTTGAGTCAATTAACAACAGGAGAGCCGAGATGTGACGTAAATGTTCTATTTTTGCCAATAAAGGTGAATTAAGGTAAGAAGCGCCAAAGTAGAATTCTTTGGTTGTTAGAGATTTTGCATTTTTGAATCTAAAATCCTATTCTGCGTACAAAGTTTAGCGTAGAAGAAAAGTTTCACTGTCATTTTTGTCTTCATTTCGAAATTATGGTTATATGAATAATTTAAAGTCATAAGGACCTTGACCGTGAAATCAAAGCTTGGCAAAAAATTTTTCCAAACATCAATTGGACCCAGCAGTTGCCGATTTACGGCACAAGGAAGCCGAAAAAGTTATCGTTTCGTCAACAAAGCTTTCTATGTTCGCAAAAAATGTCCAAATCACTTAAATTTTGAAAGAAGGGGTTTTTAATATTTGCTTCACATTTTATCTTCGTTTGAAAATGGCTCAGTTATTTTGTGCTGTCAGTAAGCAAAACAGGCAATCCTTTATAGACCATAGGAATATGCCAACGCAGGAATGGAACTCGTACTTGCAGTATTTACACTGGATTTTAGCTTTTTTCGAGAGCGAAGAAAGAGCTGTTGTGAAGCAATATTTCTTTGACTTGTGCCTTAAATCAGCAACACTTGTCAGATTGGCTGAAAGGTCGAAAACTCTAACTTGAAGCCTATCCAATGCATCTGTGTAAAACGCAGGAAAACTGAATTTAGAACTCCTCCACAGCAGATACACAAACTGGGCACAACTTTTTTGGGACACCCTGTATTTGAAAATATTGTTTGTCAGAGAACTCTATCATTCTTTCATCATTGTATGTCGAGCTGTATTGAAACCTTTGAAATCAATGACTTGTAATGTTTTTCCGTAGAACGAAAATCTTCGTATTTTACAAGTCAGCCAACAAAAATTCTCAGCGGATGGATCAGTCTCTGAAGGTAAGCAGGAGTCACTTTTTTAAGAATTAAATACCTGCCAACCAGGCGGCCCAAAAAAATTTCACTAGCTAGAGCGCACCCTGCTTCCTGAAAGCGGGTAATGTAAACGCAAACAAGGTTTAGCATGTAGCTTAAAGGCTTACCTGTCTTTTTGATGTTAATTGGTCAGTTTAAGCTATAAGTACCCTCCGAAAAATAAGTTTCAATGATGTGGTAATTCTTTTCATCTCTAGAATTTTCCTGTCCTGTTCGAGCCCATGGTTTTGAAGAAGTCAGAAAAGCGGAATTCTAAGTTTGCTTAGGAGCATGTCGGAATAAGGTACTGAGATCAGTCAGTTTGCTAACCATAGATTTCCCCAGAAGACTTCAAATTCATCACTGCCTTACGTTCTCGTGAAATGTGGACTGGAGAAAAACAGCGATTATTTAATCTTAAAGGAGAAATGTACGATTCGAAATTTGTCTCTGAATCTCGTTTTTTGGACGGCAATCACAGTTTAAAGTGACCATGTCAAAAGTATGTCAAAAGATAGTTAAGCCTTTTAACCAAACGGTGATAAAAGCATTTATGAATAGCTTTTGATTTCCGAGGGCTAGTTATGATCTACCTCTTGACGTTCTTTGGCCACCTATGGTAAGAAATCTAATTGATGCAAACATGTTAGGAACCACTTATGCCGTTGCCATGACATTAGAAGCAACAAATAGTGTACCCAATTTGCTTTGTGTACCCTATTTGCTTTGTGTACCCTAACTACCCCACTAAGTTGATATCCTAATACCTTAGCGTAGATGACTCAGTTATTGTTACCTAGATTACTGATCTGACGGTTGGTGGTTTGATTCCCTGCCTAGATTTATACCTTTTCGTCCTCTGTTTTCCTGCGTTCTTTGATGCACTAATATCACTTGGTCAAATGGGACTTGTAATGCTACTCTTAAAAAGAGGGCCAAATTTGGCCTGCCTAGAGTGATTCCGTGTTCACCAAATAAATTGCTAGCATTTAGCTTTTTAACCCATCAGAAGGCGCTATTTAGACTGTTGTTGTTGTTATATACAAAAAGCTGTTGATGTGGCCTAGAGTTGTCGTAGCTGTGATGGATCTATTTTTTACTACAGAGGAAGATTACCACCTGAAAAGTATGCATTTTGCAATTTTTGTAGGTCAGGAAAACATCATCATTTGTACTAAAAGTTTCATTTTTAATGTTCAAGGTCTTTAGACCTGACTTTGAAGCAATTTTTTTGAGTGTACGAGAACTCCAGCTAGTTAAGGCCATTTTCTAAAAGTGGGCCCACTTTTAAGGGTAATATCATGAGTCCCTGTTGACCAAGTGATATCAGCAATTCAAAGAACGCAGGGAAGGAAGGGACGAGAAGGCAGAAGTCTATTCCCTGCCTCCTTCTCAAACCTGCTACACAGAATGAGGAGAGACGCCACATCTCTGTAATTCCAGGGCAAAGGAATGCGAGGTGTGGTCACATCGCGATAGGTGACGAGGACACTGCTTTGATCTACTTTGAAACTGCACAGTTGCCTACAGGTGTCAAAAAATATTTTCTTGCAAATTGACATTTTGGCCTACGCGTGAAATTAGAAATTTTTGTGGAAAGATGAATAGCTGTGGCGTGAATATTTAGTTTTTTGGTCATGAACACAAACATCTAACACAAGCATCTCAACACGAACTCCAAAGTTGTAGCTATTATTGGCTTTGTGTTCTTAATGGACCCTAACCTCACAAAATTTCTTGCTCATAAAACGCTTGTATTTGCTTTGCGATCCTCGGATGCTTGCTATAAGTAAATTAAAACAACTTAATGTCATTTTAAAGGTGATGAAAATTACAAATGGCTCGTTCCTATCACAATCAGCACAAGTGAAAACCCAAAAGAAGCAGCATTAAAGACACTATTGACGGACAAAGAGATGGTTATATTCGTAAAGAACGTTGCAGAAAACAGTTGGGTGAAATTGAACCCTGGCCTTGTTTGCTTTTACCGTGTGAATTATTCAACCGAGATGTTAGATTCACTTATACCGGCTATCAGAGACCAGAGTTTGCCTCCAATTGACCGCCTTGGAATTCAAAATGACCTTTTTGCTTTGGTAAGTTGTTGAATAGTTTAATTATATATTCAGTGATTGAATTGATCGGAATTAGAAATCTAGATTCAATATCATTGTCAGTTTCAGACATAAAATTTTAGTTTCACTGGTAAGTGAATCATGGACTTGGATCAAATACGGAATTCAAATCTCAATTTCCTTGCAAATCCCTTACCAACCTGTTCTTAATTCCGTGTTTAAGGGGTGCACCAAGACTAGCATCCTTTGCCGTTATTTTCTTTTGTTTTTGTGAATTTCGTACGGTTAGTTATTCTAGAAGCTATGTGGAGCAATTCACTTTCTTTGTGCAAAGCATGCTGGTCTTTGTACTTCCTTTAAAAGATTAGCAATCTTACCAAACATAATTTTCACATGTAAATTAGCCTTTAGCTGATAGAACTGATGATTAACATTTCAGTTTAGGATAAAAGCTGCATGTTGTTCTTCCAAAGCCCACTGAGCTTATTAACTCTTGTTTACCTCATTGTAGAAGCAGCCCAGGAGCTTTCTCTTATTTCTAATGAAGGCTTAATCGTCAGTTGAATTTCCTGGTCCCTGGTCCACTTGGCCAGTCTGGTGCAACAGACCACTGGGTCGGACCGGTCCACCACTGGGTCGGACCGGTTCTTCCACATCATTTGGTTTATTCTTCAGGTGTCATGATTTCCTTGTGGTATACCTTTGAAATTCCAAACCTGTTATTGAAATCATGGGTGGTTAAACACCACAGTTGTGCTTCTTTGCCGCTTTGTTCTTTTGCGGAAGATGAAACTACTTGCTACTACGAAGGAGCTGCCGTAAGAGACGGATGAAAAAGCTTCAATACTTCTCCGCAGAAGCTTATAAATTTTGCTCTGCAGCAGCATATACACTAAAACATAACTGCAGTGTCTAACTACCTATGATCAAATTGCAAGGCTTGTCGGATCCAAAGAGCAGCGAGTTCCGCCCAACACCATTCAGCCTATTAATAACGGTAAAGAGGCTTTACCTATTACAAACTGCATTGAAGTGCAATATAATATTTTGTACTTCTGAATTTCTTCGCACACCGGACATCCGGCCAAACTATATGACATAAGACCATTTTGGGCATGAAAGGGTTAATCTTTCCGAGCAAAATTACAACAAGGCTTCATATTTTGATATTCGTAATGTTATCTTCAATAAATAAATAAATGTTTTTCTCTGGGGATAGCCCATGAAGTTTGCCATTGTATGTCGAAGTTTGAAACATCTATAATTTTTGCAACACTCCATTTATTGTTTCTGATGCCTTTTTTTAAAAATTTTTACTAGCAATTACAGTTAAGCCCGAAATTATTCATACCCATGCCAATTCGGAGCATTTGCTATTGTTTATCCGCTGACCGATTACACAAGATATTGTAATGCTTCTAATGTCTCTTTTTTTGCTCCTTTCAGACTTTTGCTATATTCTTTTTGAAACTTCAGCCACAATAA
The DNA here is from genome assembly GCA_964019985.1 of Aurelia sp. 4 Dawson et al 2005. Lineage (NCBI taxonomy): Eukaryota > Metazoa > Cnidaria > Scyphozoa > Semaeostomeae > Ulmaridae > Aurelia > Aurelia sp. 4 Dawson et al 2005. The sequence goes on along the minus strand of OZ026501.1, from coordinate 19,865,433 downwards.
CATTGATCCTCAAGCAGGATGATGCAAAATACTCCATACTTGGTAGGGTATGAATAGGCGTAACTGTACATTAGTTAGTGAGTGCAGCGTTTTAGTGAATGGGAGCAAACTGCACTATCTTATGGAACGGAATAAAAGTAAAGGATGGCTTTCTCATCCTGTTTTCAAGAAAAATCCCTCAAAATCCGTAAACATCCTTTGTTCTGAAAAACCATCGTACGCTTTTTGAATGGGTAAAATGCCCCTCAATGTAACCGAAACCGAATAATTGAAGCTTTCCGAAAAGTTGATCAATTAATTCTAGAATCGATCCTAAAAATTGAAGTAGCGTGGTAGCGGCGCTACTAGGAAGGTAGCTGAAATGCTCAAATTTGCTAGGAAGGAGGGAGGGAAAAAGGAAAAGAAATACAAGGAAAAAGGGAGGAGAAGGGAAAGAAATAAAGAAAGGTGATGGAAGGAAAGGAAAGAAAGGAGGGGATTAAGGAAAAGGGTTAGAATGGGGCAAATTTTTCAAAATCGAAGACATTTTTGTCTGATGTCTAATAGTTTTCACGATGTCAAAATTTTTCTGCGATGTCTAATTTTTCATGGTGTCTAAGTTTTTAGGATGTCTAAATTGAACATTGGAAAAGATTTGGAATCGGACCATGTGAATAAGTATCACTGGACATAGCAAAATACTTTAGATAAAGAGAATGAACACATTAGACATAATAAATGAAAAATTACATATCACAGAATAAAAATAGACTTTTGTCCGCTATGGCACCCGATATTCAAGAACGATAGATAATCTTTGACATCTCAAACCAAAAATGCACTAAAGAATGAGATTTCTAAAATTGCAATAGAAACTCTAGAAAAGCTTTCCTTTATTCATGTCTTATTATCTGTGATATCTGTCTCAATCAAAGCATAGTAAAAATGGATAGGAAAATTGTATTTAGGTAGTTTCATACCTACTATGAGTTCCTAATAACCATAATAAAAACACACTTACACGCTCTATGTCTTTCTCATAGGAAAATAGGAAAATTGTTGCTTGCAGAAATCAAACACAAACTCAGAGCGAAATGTGTCCGATCTTCTAGTCTGATAATTTGGTCAAAAACGCAAGGTCCAGAACAGAATTTTGATATTGGCAATTGACACTACAATCGTCTTTTAACATCATTAGTTGATGGAAGGTCCAAACAGCCCGGCTATTACTAAAATATGGAATCGGGGAATCAGGGAATCGGGGAATTGGGGAATCGGGGAATCGCGGAATATGGAAACGGTAAGAGATATCAGTATGTAGTTTTTGGTATACTAACCCACTACTATATACAAGTCTGTTACCAAAAAATCAAGGGAATCCCCCATGGGATCTAGCCAGAATACTCAGTCAAATACTCAGAATACTCAGACTTGTATATGGTAGTTGTTTAGTATACCAAAAAGTACATACCGATATCTCTTACCGTTTCCATATTCCCCGATTCCCCGATTCCCCGATTCCCCGATTCCCCAATTCCCTATTTTAGTAAAAGCCATACAGCCCTCGTACCCTCTTGAATGTTGGTAAGGATGTGCTTCATTTGTTTATTTATTGCTTATTGTGACAATGGACATCACTATGATACACAGGATGTTTCAGCCACATAAATGTCATGTACCCTTCGATCACCATATCTACTCCAATCTCTACCACTTCACTTCCTGAAAATTAAAGATCCCTTGCACCATGGGAAAATCCCAAAGTTGCACGAGAAATATCTTAGGTCTCCCATCGACTCACTTGGACTTTATCCTCCATTTTTCAAGTGCGATTTCACCAAAAATAGACAAAGAAAGAAAGAAAGAAAGAAAGGAAGAAAGAAAGAACGAAAGATATCAAGCTTGCCGATTGTCTGAGTTTATAATGCAGCTAACGCTGCAATTATTTCCTTTGATTTCTATAATTTCTCTTTCCGTGATCTTTAGACTCAAGCTGGTCTCAAAGGCACTGTTGACTACCTGCGGGTTGTCGAAGGATTCTCAACAGAGACAAACTATACTGTATGGAATGATGTCATCGCAAATTTAAGCAGACTTGGAACATTGATTCAGTATACACAAGCAAGCAAGCAATTTGATAAGTTCTGTATTAAGTTGTTGGAGCCGGTTGGAGAACATGTTGGTTGGGAGAGAAAGGAAGATGAAGGTATTTGGGAATTTCTTGTTGCAATGTGTGGTAGTGGGCAGGTTCCCTGTATTCGCTGTCCATCTTTGGTTTTAAGAGCTTCAGATGCATGGCTTTCTTAAAGGCATTGAGTCCGTATAAATAGCGCTCTCATGACCAATATCAGCTTCTTTTCAATCATGAAACAAAAGTTGTCATTTAATCCCTATTGAAATTAAACCAAAGAAATTCCTTAGGATAATGCAAGGATTAAGAAGTCTTTGGTCTCCACTACTAATGACTTTTGCACTATTGTACGACAACAAAGGGACGTCAGCGGTTTGTCAGCAAAAATTGAGGACAGCGTTAACGCTCAACTATTTATATGGACTCAATTCCTTAAAGTGCCAAAAGTTGAAAGTCATGCAACAGAACATCCTAGCACAAGAATTGAAATTCAAAGTATGACTAAAGTGAAGGTTGAAAGGTCTAATCCGCTACGATAGATTAGTAATGATGCACGAGATTTTGCATCAGCTCTGTCCAGAAAGCTCGCAGAATAAGTACCAACAGAGGTCTGAGCCTCCTCCTGCCGCACAAGAAATATATTTGGGATCTCCATATTCCACGATTAAATCTTGAGTCTACCAAAAGCGGTTTCCATTGTTCTGGTGTGAATTCCTGGAATGACATTCCGATAGACTCAAGAGAAATATCCTCGCTTCATCAGTTTAAAAGAAATTTGAAAAAATATCTTTTGAGCGAGGATAAAACGCGATAAACGAAGCACGACTCCCTGGAAGAACAGTATTTACTTTTACTGTGTATTGTAATTTTCGTAAGTTTTTTCTACAGCATAGCAGAATAGCCTTGGATAAGTGATAATCACTTTAAGAATAATCTGCTGGGTGCATGATGAAGCAAGCTCCAAACTCAGACTTGGTCAGTTTATTTGGAATCAGGCGGAATAGATTTGTTGTGAATTCTGCACCCATGGCTTGAAAATAGTGGCCTTTCTTCATGTTTTATGAATATAAGCTGACAACATCAACAATATGATCATTTAATTTTCAGGCCATCTTACTGCATTGTTGAGAAGCCTCGTTATTGGTATGCTCGGCCGATCTGGACACGAGGCAACAGTTGAAGAATGCCGAAAACGATTTAACGCTCATTGTGAAGGACAGACTGAAATCCCAGCAGATTTACGAGGAGCTGTTTATGGCACTGTTATTGCCCATGGGAATATCGGAGATCTTGTTGCCATGATGGAGTTATACAGAAAGACTGACCACCAAGAAGAGAAAGTTCGTCTCATGAGGAATATGGGTGGAGCTGATGATCAAATCGTGATTGAACGTGCACTCAAATTTGCCATGTCGGTAAGGAACGAATGATTTCTTAGCTTTCCAATGTTTGGTTATTCGAAAGAGACTTTTATTATGTTTCTAAGCAACATGCCGGATCAGTAAAAACAAGTTTATACATTTGGTAGGTTTTGGAATAAAAATCTGCGGCTGATTTCCACAATTGAAAAGTTAATCTTTCAGTCAAAGGCCACTTTAGATGTGAAATTCTATTTGGTAAAATCACCCATCATTTAGATTTCGAAATCAGGAAAGTGTTGATAAGTGGTTTGTATGGAATGAGAATTCCACGTTCATCTCTGGTCCATGATTGAATTGCCAATGAAATTTAAAATTAATGCAATTGACAGTTTCAGAAATAGAATTAAATTTCAGTGGCTAGTAAATCATCGCTAGATCAAATTTGAACGCAAAATTCTCTTTCCCTAACAAACTCCTTACTATATTTTCCAAATTCTGGTTCTAACAGGTAAGTGGTTTTGCCAAACAAAACTTTCATATCTAGCCTTTGACTGATAAATAAACAGTTTCGTTTCCATCATTTGCCACGTGCTTTCTATTCCACAGCCCGCTAAATTGGTTATCATTCCTTGACACACCCGATGTAACTTGGAATGAGGCAAAATGGAGGTCTGTTGAGTTTGTTTTTAACCATGATCCTTCGTGACGCCAAAGTCGACTTTCGCATTATCTGAAAGTCCTTTTTGGCCTAAATTCCCTTTGTCTGGCTTTTCATTCGGCGCACAAAGGATCTTGGTTAACAATGAGTCGAGACACTGACCCATTCGCCCCCTCTGACCCATTTGCCCCAATTTGCTCTACAGGAGGACGGTTATAATTCTACTATTTCTCCAACAGGACGAAGTTCGCCCTCAAGATACAGTTTTTGCTGTTGCTGGATGCACACACAGGTAAGCTTTCAAGCAGTCTTGGACTCCTAGGGTGTGTTTGATTGGTAATTCCAAGCCTACCAAATTCTGAAAACATTAGACTCTACAGAGACGGAAATGCATTTCCCAATCAAACACAAAATTCCTCACAACAGCAGGTTTCAGATTCATCCTGGCGAAAATGAGGTTTCCAATTGGAAAATACGAAGTCGAGTCCGGTGCTTTGCAGCGAAGTTCGAACGACTCAATTACCATAGCACGAGCAAATTCTCCTCGTTTTCAGAGATTGGGAAATAAGCACGAGAATCTCTCCAAGTCTGCCAAACCTTCCGCCTGTTGGAGCAAAAGGCTCGGCAGTCCTTCCAAAGCTGCCAAACCTGCCAATCTGCCGTTGTCGGAATTTGGTAGTCAACCAAACACAAATTCCGAGTCTTCCAAGTGTACCGTTTTCGGAATTAGCACCAATAAAACACACCCTTTGAAGAGAACTGGATTATTTAATGCCACATAGAACGGAGTTTCAGGATTTTGCACAACTATAGTTCACTGATATGAGACCACGTTGCGAATTTCTTTTTCTAGATAGAAAGACATTCTTCTGACGTCCTTCTTCGTACGTTTCTAGTATTTAAGGCTTTGTTAACTTTGTCTTAGTGTTAAAGGTCGTTGGCAAACGTGGCAATTTGTGAAAGAGAACTGGGAAGAATTTCATAAAAGATACTCTGGTGGATTTCTCCTCGGTCGTCTTGTGAAGGTGAGATGATAACTTGAAATGTGAAACAGTGACTGTTGTATTTTTTTTTGAGTCCCAAAATGATAAGTGAAAATAATGTAGTTTGATTGATTTGGTCTATAAAGTTTTTAATTCTTAAAAAAACTCTTGCTGCCAGTAGTTCTTCTTGAGAATGTTTATGCTCTACCTCTCATGAACAAGATTTTATATGGCATATAATATAAAGCATTTCAGGAACTTTATTTAGCTCTCAATACAAACCTTTTACGCGTAAAATAGGCTAACCAACGCGACCACATCAACTGTAGGTATAGGCTGGCAGAGCTACACCTGAATACATCGTAGAAATTCCTTCAACAATAGGCCCTTTGCTTTTCCAGGATAACAACTACAACTTCCCTCACTGTTTTATCTCATTTAAAGGACAAGTCTGGGGTTGTTATAATTGTTGATTATTCAAGAGATCACACTGTTGTGAATAGTGTGTAGTACTCTTTTTAAATTTTTTTCTCTTTTAATCTGCAAAACTGCATATTTCAATCTGCTAGGAAGTGCGAAATGACGTCATTTATATGACTTCACTACACTTTGACGTGAACGAGGCTGCTAAATGTTTTGATATGATACCACTCACATTGGTAGCCTCCTTATCGCACCTTCGCACGCTCGCACAAAAATACAAAATGGCGACGATATTTGGCCTAACTTACGAGTATTCATCAACCAATTCATGGAAGGTGGAGACATAAAAGCTTGGAAAGAACTTACGAAGCAATTGGTAAGGTTGCATTTTAACAATAATGTTATCAAACTCGGACTTGTCCTTTAAGCTTTTTTCACTACCACTTGGCATCTTTTCACATGGGCATACAAGAAAATAAGAACCAAATATACTAATTTTATACCCGAGGTAATGTTTGAATTGATTCTTTCTCCATACGAACAGTCAACAACCGGCAGCTTCGCTTCAGATGATATGTACAAAGATGTTGAGGTAAGAGATGGTATTTGTGCTTTACCGTAAAAACTCTGTCAATCCCCCGTTCTATCAAGCCTCCTCCCCTCTGAGCCAAGATTTTAGATAAGCCCCTTCTCTATCGAGCCTCCTTCACTTTTATCAAATTCAGGATGTTACCAAATATTTTCAGTTTGTTTAGCTTGAGCAAGTTCGCATGTTAATTTTGATCTGGTTTGGGCACAAGCAATAGGAAAAGAAACTATTTTCTTGTAAATTCCAATATTAGCATGTAGTGTGTACTTGCCTTATGTTATCAACATGTCTTTTCCTTGCTTTCTGTCTCCTTTACAAACAGCATAATGCAATCAAGCGATTTTGATGTCGAAAAGTGCAATTCATAACACCCTCGCAACATCACCATCTCGGAAATTCTATCGAAAATGGTCTGGCTCGTAGATTGCCTGTGAATATTCTTCCAAAAGTAAGGAGTCCAACAGTAATTGCATAGAATAACACCATGGAATGCATAGAATATTTCCTCTAGTCAAAATAGTGTCTCGTCCAAATTTCGACAAGCCATAACATCAATTTTGTTCCCTTGAAGATAAGGCCGCCACTTCATAGTTTTTTTCTCGTTATGTCTGAAAAGAGTTTACATCAACTCAGCTCTCGATCCTGGTAAACAGGCAAAGAAATTACAAATATTTTCCCACCAAACATGTTTGATTCGATGTCTGGGTTGGAGAGAAAATTTTTTCTCTTGTTACAAAGCCAATGCGCGATAGGACATGTCGGATGCCATTTGGAATCCATCGTCCTAATGCTTTTGCGCCCTAAGTGTATGTGCATTTTGGTCGCGTATCTCCATGACAAGAGTCATTTGCACCTTGGTTGTTTACCTACAGTCACCGTGCCTATTTGAGCTACATACCTAGCAATCATTCTTAAACTTGTGAGCAATACAAGTATTTGTTTAATGTTATGTTGAGTTTAAATCGTTAAGTTGTTGGTTTATGAACGTGTTCCGTTTTAGCAAAAAGCACGTGAGCTATGTTCTGCTTACAACTTAGACGAAATACCTTGAACAATCAAATAAATCAATGTAAAAAAAAATTCTCACAGGAAGCTCGGACGTTATTTTTGCAGTCCGTGGAAGAAAAAAATGTTGTCGATCTCTGCCTTTTGACCTTAAAGGAAATTTGTCATGTATTTGATTGGGCGTTTAGGATAATACAAAGAATAGGAAATTTGAATTGTTTTAGCCCTCTGACCGTCCACAACCATCGAAAGTCAAGAAGGTTAGCCCTCATTTGTTTCAAACACACAGATTCACAAAGCAATCCTTTCTGTTGAGCTGTGACTGTTGCGGCCTATCAAATACGTGACCGACTACCTTAACATAGTCATATTATCGCTTTCCAGGAATTCTTCAAACAGAATAAAGCTCCTGCAGCCGAAAGAACAATTCAGCAAAGTTTGGAAGGAATTCGGCTCAACAAGAATTGGTTAGGACGTGATGAAGGCAAACTTAAAGAATGGCTGGATGAAAATGTTTGAACTGGACAGAAAGAAAGTGAATTTTAATTTCAAAACATTGAATATATTTTAAATCATGAAATAGAATTGAAACGCAGCAAAGCCCTGCAAAGAAGAGCCAATTGTTGATGGTAAGCATACCTTTGTGTTTCGTTGTTTCTAGAATCATATTTCAGTGGCCAGGTTTGTTATACCAGGTAACAAGGACAGATTTTGTAATGCAATAGCAACAGTTGCTTTTATGGACACATCAATTCAAATCGATTAGTGAATGCAGACAAAGGAAATTTTCTCAACCAGTAAATCAAAACAAACACCACCCCAAAGGATGCTCCGAAACCAGTAGGCCAAACTCGCCATGTGCAAGCGACAGTTGCTTTTTATGAGATTTATGTGCTTATAACGAAAGAAGAAGGGTAAATCTAGGGTTCTGTCTCGCAGATCTTCTTTATTTGATTCAGGAGCTGTGTGGTGGTTAATTAATTTAAGCCCTAATACCTGAGAATTATGATGCCTTCTTCTCAGCTTCTGAATCAAATAAGCGAAATCCGCGATACAGAGCTTTGGATTTGAACTTCTTCTTTCATTATAAGCACATAACTTCTCTTAAAAGTACCTTTCGCTTGCACTAGATGAGAGTTTGCCCTAGCAGTTTTGGGGCAACTTTTGCTGACGCGTTTGTTTTAAATTACTTCACTAAAGAGAGAATTTCCTTTGTCTGTACTCTCGAGTACCGAATAATCGTCCCCCCCCCTTATTAATTTTTGAAAAATTTTCCAACCCCCCCGCTCTTATTCCAACCCCCACCCCCCCTTTTATTAATTTTTGGAAAAATGAAATGATATTAGACATAATTTCTGAATAAACGCAAGAAAAGTCTCAAGAAGTGCATTCAACAGAACCAGAGTTCAAAAGAAACTGTATCAGTAACATCACTGTTCACATAAATATATAACAGATAGGTGTTTACCTAAGAAAAGGGCTGTTTTCTATTTCTTCAAGCAGCCCCCCTGATTATTCCAACCCCCCCGATTATTGTTATGTCGAACCATTTCCAGTCCCCGATTATTCCCACCCCCCCGTTTATTCGGTACTTGAGAGTAGTTGCTAAACGGTTTTGAATTGAGGTGTCAGTCAAAGCAACTATTGTTATTGTATTGCAAAGTATGTCCTCGTTCTACCGGGTGCTTGAAAGTTTAGGCGTTTCAAAAGTCATATTGCATACGGTGTGAGCCAGAAAGAAGTTCTCATCATGGAACATTGATAGTATCATAGGTACTAAGCAGATTTGAATCCTTTATAGGTAATCTGAAGTGAACATTTTTATTGATGCCAGTGAATAGCACTATTGAATGATGCAAACTCATATGAAAATTTATCGTTCCTTGTTTCATTTCGAGCTATCCACTGTTTTGTAGAATCGGCTGATGACGTTATTCTGTTAAGTGAAGAAAGTATAAGAAAGGTGGACTATTCTTCCTAAGATAAATCGAATCAAAAACCTTTTTTCAATTAGCGTGTTTCCTGAAAAACACATAAGGGCTGTTTACATGGAAGTTTTCAGCCCGGGCTGAAACTTCGGCCCTGCTAGCCGAGGTGAAAATATGTTGCCATTACATGGAGGGTTTCAGCCCGGGCTGATTGTCTGTCTGGAGCCAAAATTAGAATAAGTGCGAAGAGTCCTTTGTGATTTGCTGAAGTATTTTAGCTGTTTTCAGTCATTTTGCAATCATGACATATTTGTAAAGATGAATTAACCTAAGAACCTATTAGCCCAGTGCTCGTAAGAATGCAAGAAAAACGTCACTAAAAACACTTCTATCCCTTGGCTTTTGACTAGTTTACACCACTTCGATTAACAGCCTCGTTTTGGAAATGAATCAAAATTCGTTCATATGAAATTTTAGAGGCCAAATTCGGATTTAGCACCCAAACTTTAGGCTAACTTTGAATTTTCATGTTGCTAGAGGTCGTAACGTCGATTTATGGTGATGAAAAGCTTGAAAATCTATGAAGGATTTGACCGTGAAAATCCCTTCAAAATATTTGCACTTTACTTTATCATAAAGCCAATATAACAACTGCCAGCAACTTGAAAACATGTCACTAGGCTAAAGTTTAGGTGCTAAATCCGAGTCTGGGCTTAAAATTTTCATATGAACAAGGTAGAACTTTTGACAAATTTCCAAAACGAGGCTGCTTTGAATCATACAAGTCCGTGACCTACTATTGGTGCTACCGGATGTATGAACTTTTTTCTGGTTCACCCGGTATTTCCCAACCATTTGCCAACCGGCACAGAACATTTTCAAAGATTTCTGATGACTGCCAGTGAGGGTGGGTGAGTAGAATTTTCAGTCCCTCCTCCTCACCGGAGCAGAATGCAAAGTTACGCTCCTAAGTTTATTATTACGATTTTTTTCTAAGACAGTTGGTTCACTTATGCTGCGTTTTACTCTTAATTATTTCCTTTGCAAAATTGCTTTAAAAGCTGTTAGACTAAGAATATTTTCATCAGATTTGTTTAGCAAACCGTTTTTTTTAGAACGGAAAGATTTGTCTAATTTTACTGCGTTTTGAGCAGTTACTCGCTTTCAAAAGGGCCAGTTTCTCAACATGGCCAACCAAAAGCGTTCAGCAAGAACCTGTCTTTTACTAGCCTATTAACAAGTTCCTTAGAATAGGGTCTGGTTAACAGGCTGTCTTTTACCGGGTGAGTCCGAAAAAGCATGCCGCTTTACAAATTAATTCTCCCTAAACATCAAAGCAATGATAATTTGCAGCATACGATTGAATAACCAGCATGTTCAACTATTTTCAGAATATATCCTCCCTGAAATAGGTCACTCCGTTCATTCAAGAAACCATAAAACCCGTGCTAAAATCGCGAGCAACTTTACGATATATTCATACCTTACAGCAATTAGTTAAACAAGCTTTAGAACGTGCCGTCCTTTTTGGAGGTTAAGTGTCTTCCCTCCAAAAAGTCTATAGCCTATACCCTTTGCTTTTTCGCAAAAATAGGCCCATTTCGGATTACCTATTTTCGGCCAAAACATAAGGCTATACCCATTGCTTTGTGGCAAAAATAGGCCCATTTCGAGCGTGCCTATTTTACGTAAAAAAGTAAGGCTATAGCCTTTGCTCTTTGGCAAAAATAGGCCCACCTCAGACATACCTATTTTAGGCCAAAAAGTAAGGCTATACCCTTTGCTTTTTGGCAAAAATAGGCCCATTTTGGACATACCTATTTTAGGCCAAAAAATAAGAAGGCTATAGCCTTTGCTCTTTGGCAAAACTAGGCCCATTTCGGACATACCTGTTAGAGCCCAAAAAGTAAGGCTATAACCTTTCCCTTTTGGCAAAAATAAGCCCATCTCGGACATACCTATTGTTGGCCAAAAAGTGCGACCATACCCGATCCCTTTATTATGTCCCAGTCCCCCTCGGTCCTAACCCTCCATCCAAGCACAATGTGCCCACTTCCTCACAGGAAGTCTTATGCTCACAAGCCAAAGTTTGTGTTGCAATTTTATTCTAGTTCAGCAAATTTTCCCCTCTCCCTCCCACCCATCAGGTCTTTGCTATTGCACAAAGCCACAAAGTATCTAGTGTTCTTCTTGGAGACCTGTCTGCGGTTAGGCCGCTCTTTGTTAGGTCTGTTTATTGTTGTTCCTTATATATTAAAAGGCAGTCTGTCACGCATTTGATTGGGTGATAATGACAATACAAAGAATAGGAAATTTGAATGGCTGATGATCCTCTGACTTTCTACGGCCGTAGAAAGTCAAGAAGATTAGTCCTCCTTTGTTACAAATACACAGATTCACAAAGAAATCCGTTGTGTTGAGCTCTGATTGTAGCGGCCAATCATTTACGTGACAGACTGCCTTTAATCAGCATGTTATTTTAGTGGTTGAAATAGTCCATGAAGTTTACCCAGTTGGAAACCCACTTCTGGGAAAGAAAGTGCGAGATATTGAAATAGTTTTCCCAGGGGGAAATCCATCCCTGGAAAGTACATGTGAGAAGTTGAAATGGTTGTCCTAAGGGGAAACCCATCTCTGAGAAGGAATTTATGAGAGTTGATATGGATCACAGTATTTTGTATTTGGCATATTGTGGTGTTTTAATCAGATACGACCCAAAAAAGCTGCCACACTTCCCGTTGCATTTTCTGTGTTTTTTCTGTTGAGCATAATGCCGCGTTTGGCATGATCCATACATCTATGATGAGTTCTGGTGGTTTCCGCTGCAAGGCGTTAGCCTTTGCGTTTTGGCAAAAGTAGGCCCATTTCGGACCTACCTATTTTAGGCCAAAAACCAAGGCTTTACCCTTTGCTTTTTGGCAAAAAATAGGCCTATGTTGGACATACCTGTTTTAGGCCAAAAAGTAAGACTATATTCTTTGTTTTTTTGGCAAAAATAGGCCCATTTCAGACAGACCTATTTCAGGTCAAAAAGTAAGGCTTTACCCTTTGCTTTTTGGCAAAAATAGGCCTATGTCGGACATACCTGTTTTAGGCCAAAAAGTAAGACTATATTCTTTGTTTTTTTGGCAAAAATAGGCCCATTTCAGACAGACCTATTTCAGGTCAAAAAGTAAGGCTTTACCCTTTGCTTTTTGGCAAAAATAGGCCTATGTCGGACATACCTGTTTTAGGCCAAAAAGTAAGACTATATTCTTTGTTTTTTTGGCAAAAATAGGCCCATTTCAGACAGACCTATTTCAGGTCAAAAAGTAAGGCTTTACCCTTTGCTTTTTGGCAAAAATAGGCCTATGTCGGACATACCTGTTTTAGGCCAAAAAGTAAGACTATATTCTTTGTTTTTTTGGCAAAAATAGGCCCATTTCAGACAGACCTATTTCAGGTCAAAAAGTAAGGCTTTACCCTTTGCTTTTTGGCAAAAATAGGCCTATGTCGGACATACCTGTTTTAGGCCAAAAAGTAAGACTATATTCTTTGTTTTTTTTTGGCAAAAATAGGCCCATTTCAGACAGACCTATGTCAGGTCAAAAAGTAAGGCTTTACCCTTTGCTTTTTGGCAAAAATAGGCCTATGTCGGACATACCTGTTTTAGGCCAAAAAGTAAGACAATATTCTTTGTTTTTTTGGCAAAAATAGGCCCATTTCAGACAGACCTATTTCAGGTCAAAAAGTAAGGCTTTACCCTTTGCTTTTTGGCAAAAATAGGCCTATGTCGGACATACCTGTTTTAGGCCAAAAAGTAAGACTATATTCTTTGTTTTTTTGGCAAGAATAGGCCCATTTCAGACAGACCTATTTCAGGTCAAAAAGTAAGGCTTTACCCTTTGCTTTTTGGCAAAAATAGGCCTATGTCGGACATACCTGTTTTAGGCCAAAAAGTAAGACTATATTCTTTGTTTTTTTTGGCAAAAATAGGCCCATTTCAGACAGACCTATGTCAGGTCAAAAAGTAAGGCTTTACCCTTTGCTTTTTAGCAAAAATAGGCCTATGTCGGACATACCTGTTTTAGGCCAAAAAGTAAGACAATATTCTTTGTTTTTTTGGCAAAAATAGGCCCATTTCAGACAGACCTATGTCAGGTCAAAAAGTAAGGCTTTACCCTTTGCTTTTTGGCAAAAATAGGCCTGTGTCGGACATACCTGTTTTAGGCCAAAAAGTAAGACAATATTCTTTGTTTTTTTGGCAAAAATAGGCCCATTTCAGACAGACCTATTTCAGGTCAAAAAGTAAGGCTTTACCCTTTGCTTTTTGGCAAAAATAGGCCGATGTCGGACATACCTGTTTTAGGCCAAAAAGTAAGACTATATTCTTTGTTTTTTTGGCAAAATTAGGCCCATTTCGGACAAACCTATTTCAGGTCAAAAAGTAAGGCTTTACCCTTTGCTTTTTGGCAAAAATAGGCCTATGTCGGACATACCTGTTTTAGGCCAAAAAGTAAGACTATGTTCTTTGTTTTTTTGGCAAAAATAGGCCCATTTCAGACAGACCTATTTCAGGTCAAAAAGTAAGGCTTTACCCTTTGCTTTTTGGCAAAAATAGGCCTATGTCGGACATACCTGTTTTAGGCCAAAAAGTAAGACTATATTCTTTGTTTTTTTGGCAAAATTAGGCCCATTTCGGACAAACCTATTTCAGGTCAAAAAGTAAGGCTTTACCCTTTGCTTTTTGGCAAAAATAGGCCTATGTCGGACATACCTGTTTTAGGCCAAAAAGTAAGACTATATTCTTTGTTTTTTTGGCAAAAATAAGCCCATTTCGGACACACCTATTTCAGGTCAAAAACTAGGGCTATACCCTTTGCTTTTTGGCAAAAATAAGCCCATTTCGGACATACCTATTTTAGGTCGAAAAGTAAGGCTATACCTATTGCTTTTTGGCAAAAAATAAGCCCATCTCGGACATACTTATTTTAGGCCAGAAAGTAAGGCTATACCCTTTGCTTTTCGGTAATAATAGGCCCATTTCGGACATACCTATTTTAGGTCAAAAAGTGAGGCTATACCCTTTGCTTTTTGGCAAAAAATAAGCCCATCTCGGACATACTTATTTTAGGCCAAAAACATACCGATTTTATGCCAACAGAAAAGACTATAGCTTTGCTTTTCGGCAAAGATAGGGCCATGTCAGAAATAAAGACTTCAGGCCAAAAAATTAGGCCTTTTCCTTTTGTTTTTGGGAAAAAAGGCCCTTTACGAACATACTGATTGGTGACCAAAAGTATGGATTACTATTTGTGCTTGATTTTTCCGGTGATTATCTATTGACTAAAGCTGCATTGAGGGCGCTAGAACTAATCCAATCCGCATACTTTTGATTGGGACATCTGTTGTAATAACGGAACATGGTCGGCCGCCGAGGAGGAAAGTAATGCACTAAATTTGAAAATAATATAAAAATGCTCTTTAGTAAAAATATGAAAATCAACGAATATTGTATCATTAATAAATTCAACGTGCCTTCTGGATGGTATTCGAACTTATTCTAAATTGTACATGACATATAAAACCGTCTTAATTCTAGAGCTATCTATGTAAATCAGCTGAAAACGGTACTTTCCACTATCGTCCCAAATTAAGAAAAATTATCGGGAATAATGAGAAATTTATCTGAGAACACAGTCCTCAGGAGGTACTTAATTACATTTTGCTCTCGGGTTTGTCTGCATCTGCATGCCCTTTCAAAATTACCTTGACCTTGCAAATTAACGACATAGATTGATATATTAATCAGTTCTAATACGAGACCTTTCCTTCCAGACCTCCAACCTGGGTACCATGTTTCCCTGTGGACTCATTAAATGTCGTGGTTTCGGTGTTTGATTGAACTGATAATGCAACCAATCACTGAAGCGACAACAACGACGGCAATTCAATTTAACGTGGTGGTTGAAATTTTTTCGGTCTTAATAGAATAAGAGACCCTTTACATGAGTAAAATCCTGGTTGAGTTTCAACTAGGCCGCTAGAAAAACCTTGGTCATTCGTGAAATCGTTTACATGAGAAAATTTCAACCCGGGGCAATCGCCTGCTCAGCCCGAGTGTAAATTTCGCCTCGGGTCGAAAAGTGTATGCAAACGCAAATTGTTGCTAACCCAGGCAAATAGACCTTTTAGCTATTTTGAAAAGAATCAGAATGGAACAGTATTTTGCTACACTTCGTCGAATTTTCGAATCTGCACAATAGTGATAGAAGCTCTAACGCCACTCGATCGAATGTTGCGTATAAAAATGTCTAAAAATAGCGCTCGATCCAGTCTTTTGCAGGATAGCTAAAAGGTCTTCTGAGGAACTGATTCGAACTGAAAATTCGCAACGATTAAACAAAGAGCTGACAAGATTTCTGGGATTGAACATCAAGGTTTTAGATTCTAGATTTACGATGTGTCATCCTGGTTTAATATTAATGATTCTAGTTTACAGGTGGGAAACATAGCACACAGAGTATAAGCCAACTCTCCTTACCTTTAAAATTTGACGTGAATAATTGTTTCTAATTAATTATCATGATGGTCAATCGGCGGGGGGTTTGCTGATAAAGCTGGACTCTGCGATCCTTGTGTTAGGTATCCAGCAACTCCCACGGGACCAGTTAGGTATTGTGCATGAGATGATTCGGATATGAACAGATCGTGCTTCTGGTCTCGATATGATGACCAAACTTGACAGCCATCTAATATTGCATTTACCTAACGAGAGATGAATTTCAGTGAAATGATGGATTCTGATAAAACAAAGAATGCACTCACATAATGAACAAACGAAATACAAACTACGAGTTAAAGCAAATCAAAGGAGTTACAAGCAGCTTAGCTAGGGAGACTGGGCCCTTTAAAATATAACCTATTGGATTGGAAATTTTCGATTGATGAAAGCAATAGGGATACAGTGAAGCAGTCATCTTGCCAACAAGTAGCTTGCCAGCAAATTTTTGTGGATCAAAAGAGAAGGAATGAGAGCAAGTCAAAAATGAATTTGGAACGTCGAATATGGCAGAATTCCTGCGACACTCAGCTGCTATCAAAAGGCAACGTAAGCAGATTTGCTACTTTGCAATAAACCATTATCATATAGCTCGAGTTCCAAAACAGGAACAAGATATTTTGCGATGTTTTAAAATCAATTCAATGAATGATACCAGGCACGCAAAAAATGTTCAGGGGTTTGATCGTAGAACGTAAAGTACTGGATAAATCTCAATGGATTCCATTTTGCCTGATAGCAATAACAGTGAATTCTTTTATTGCTTTTCATCATTTTACGAGCGAGGAAACACAGGTAAATGTAGATTTAAAAAAGTTCATTCGTTGTGGAATGGCTGCAAAAGGGTTTGAAACCCTCAATGAAATCGCAACGGATCTCTGAGACAGAACAATATGCAAGGGCCTTTGAACTGTGAGTATCAATACTAAACTTTTCAATCCCATGACGATAAAGGTGCAAATACCAATGAAAATGTACTTTTGCGGTGTTCCGTGTAAGACGTTTCTTTACTATTTGATGAAGCGTTTTAGACCCTTTTCGCGCATTTTGCAATCAAGATATTTTCGTGCAGTCATAAAAATAAGAGAAAAAACCATAAATATACGTTGGTCTTGCACTAACAAACAGGATTAGTTCCATTCATCGAGTAATTTCGGTACAGTGAATTTTCAAACGCCTGGACGTTTGCTGGCGCACTCGCTAGTTTCAAGAACCAATCCACTTTTCAAGATAAGCGGCGTGAAAGCTGAAGTCTTTTGTTGTTTGCGATTTTTCACTTTTGCAGCTAAAATCTTGTTCTGCGTACAAATTCTAGTATGGGAACCAATTTCACATTAGAATCTGTCTTCATTTTAACATAACGGCAATTTTAAGGACTTGAATTCACGAGGGCTTTAACCGTGAAATCAAAGTTCAGTCAAAAAGTTGTCCGAAGTTTCATTTCACGGCCAAAGTCCTTATGACTTTAAAGTATTCATATCATCACAATTTCAAAATGAAGACATATACGACAAAGAAATTTGGTTGACATACTAAAATTTGCACGCAGAACAAGATTTTAGCCTCAAAAATGCAAAATCTCAAACAACAAAAGACCTTCACTTTCATACCTCTTATCTTGAAAACGCGAATTCATGAAACTAAGATTTTCATAAAATCCTACAATTGGGAACTCAAGTCTTAAGACGGCCTTACCTCACCACCATGAGCCAAATCCCTGGTCATTGATTTGAGAGCTTTTACAATTTGCGCCTTGCAACCAGCAGGATTTTTGACATCATGTAATACAGCCTCCAACAGACTAACGAGATATTGCACTAATTCAACACGAATGGCCTGTAGATGACAAGGAGTTAGATAAAAATAACAGTGCAATATCATACGTATATCACAATATCACATTGCGGGGTGAGTGGCCGAGTGGCTTACACAGTCTTTGTCAGGTGACTGAAGTTAAGCTTGGTCGAGTGAGGTCAGATTTCGGATGGGTGACCTCTGAGGCCTGACCTCGCCACTCACCTCGCCGTCCTTCGGAAGGGACGTTAAACTAAGGGCCCCATGCCTGGATGCGGCATGCACAGTGGGCCTAAATTAGCTTTCAGTAGCTAGAAATCCTGACAAGCCCACTCAAAACAAATTGAAAACAAACGTATTCGGTTTCCTTATATGGTATAACAAAAAGTAAACAAAAGACAATAGGACTGGTGAGATCTAATCAGATATTATGTAATACAGCCTCCAACAGACTAACGAGATACTGCACCAATTCAACACGAATGCCCTGTGAATTACAAGGAGTGAGATCAAACTAACAGTGCAATAATGCGAGACCCCGCTAAATAGAAACCACTTTTCAAGAAACCTCGGGCTGATTATTTGAGAAACGATGCCCTCACATGAGAAAGTTCTTAGCCTGATTTTAGAAAGGTTTCTTATATGAGTATCATTATGGCTGAGCCTTCTGGAATGAGATTATCTTCCAATGCTCCAGGGGGGATCACTTGAGTTTCCAAGACACGGGGTTGTGTCATTCAAATCTGTAAAAGTGCCACCCATAAATCCGGCAGATTTTCTGAAAATGATACCCATAAATCTGGAAATGCCGTGAAAGCTCACCAATGAATGAATTTTTACAAAAAAACTATGCCAAAAATTCGGACTCCATTATGAAAAAGGCACCCAAAAAATGGCACAACGCCGTAACACGGAGAAGTAAAGTTACCCCCTCCCTCGGTCAGATGTATAAGTTTATGCAGAAGTTTGCAAGGATACAAAAACATCAACTGGAAAGTTAATAAACTTCGTTTGAAAATCTTAATTCTCAGCTTATGATTCGAAAAAAATCTTTCATCTTGATAATTTGTGTTTAGGTCAGGTGCCTAAACCCTTGTAGCGGGCTCATGCAAAACATCTGTCTATACTTAGAATGAAGGCTATCGTTGAATGAAGTTAGAGACAATGCTATACAGACAGCAAGAACATTCTGTTCAATAGTGTTTCCTTTGGGATTTCTTTAAAGATTCAAGTTGAAATTACTGAAGGTTTCTTTACGATATTGTAAGAAACCTCAGCCTGTTTCCATATCAAGGCCCCTTTAAAAAGAAACTAAACAGACTGCACAAAACAATCTTTTTGTAGGCGCGTTGTACCATATCTATTGCAAAATAAACACTTATAATAAGATAATTTGAGCGGAGTATGATAACGCATTCTTTAAAAAATGGTTCTAGAGAAGCAAACAGAGAACCAAAACACTTCCCTCTTCAGTTAACCATCTCAATGTCTTCGGGGGGAGGGGGTAAACAGTGGAGTCTATTCACCCCTATGTACGAAAGTTTATGAAAAGGTACGTACCTGCGCTACTAATTCACTGTTCTCCTTTTCAAACATTCTATTGATAGCCTCGGCTGCAATATTCAAACAATCTGGTCTCGTTTTCATCGCTTTAATCATTAATCGTAAACTTTCTGTTTGAGCCATAGTTCTAACACACATCTGCAAAGTAAATTTACTTGGTCAGTTTCACTCGCTGATTAATAAGAGAAAAACTGTGTAACAAAATACAAGGAAGACAATGCAGCAGACAATGTAATGGAGATCTACTTTGAAAAAAGTACGCTGTAAGGGAGCGGTCATTTTTAATCCTGGGTACCGAGGCGGAGGATTTTTGGCAGGGGTATAGAACTTTTTTTCATTATTTTGTGGGGGTAAGAAAATCTTAAGAGGGTACAAAGCCATTATGTATGAAAAAAAATTTGGTTTAAGTCATCGATCAAAGATTGAAGAAAAGTTAACAGACATCTGGAAATGATGAATCACTTAACTAGTATGAAAATCGCCTGGAACAACTTGGTATCTGTCCGTATATCTATGTTTGATGGACAAAGACTTCTTGGAGAGGGTACTTAACCATTTTCTTGAAAGAAGATGGGGTACGAGAACTTTTTCTATGTTCAAAATGAGGGTATGAAATTTTCTTTAATTGTGCGAAATTATCCCCCACCCTGGTAACCAGGATTAAGAATGACCGCTCCCTAAATATCTCTGAGGAGGTACTGCACCATCAGGTTATACGGATATGTTCTTGGGTAGTTTTCCTTCATTGCAAATTTTTACAATTATTGTCTCAACTATGGATTAGACAATTTTACAGTTTAAGCCCTCAGCCATGGATTATAATGTATATCTAAGTTATCTTTCATACTCTAACCCTCTAATAAAAAATAATCCCACAAAGTGGGTCGTCGATTCCCTTACTTCTCTTTTGATTTGCTACCATTTTTATCCACTCGAGACTTAGATCTCGGGTCCCCTTACGTGTAGGACATGTAACTCACGCTCGTTTACCACGTTTTCATCCTGTTTGTTTACTGGTATAAATTCCCATGTATCATTAATTAGATTTGCTGAAGATGAACCAAGTATAGTTCGAACCGTTCAAAACATGTTTAAGTCAATGAATATCTCTATTTCCAACCGTTTATGTCAACCAACGTTTCAGTCAACTACCGTTTGAGTAAACTACCGTATATGTCAACTACCGTTTAAGTCAACTACCGTTTATGTCAACTACCGTCTAAGTCAACTACCGTTTATGTTAATTACCGTTTATGTCAATTACCGTTTATGTCAACTACCGTTTATGTCAATTACCGTTTATGTAAACTACCGTTTAAGACACTACCATTTATGTCAACTACCGTTTATGTCAATTACCGTTTATGTCAACTGCCGTTTAAGTAAACTACCGTTTGAGTCAACTACCGTTTAAAGTCAACTACTGTATTTTTTTGGTTGGAATGTCGATGAATTGAAGTATACAATGATTGTCGTCGCTTGCCTCATCCTCCGCTTCATAATAAATCTGCACTTTCCAAGGAAATGTCCAATTTAAAGTGGGTCTTGCTCATCAAAAAGGACGAGTACACAGATTCCTTTATTTACACGAACATCCATGGGTTGTGGGAAAATTAGAAGTTCCTGAAAAGAATAAGAACTGTCAGGCCTACCTTGTGTTTCTCTGTTTTTCCATCCTCTCCGTTGTCCCGTCGATTTAGCATCATCCTCATCTTGGCTGGCCCAACAAGTAAAATAGCCTAAATAGTCTTCTGTCTTGTTTGCAAGAGCACGAGAGCACAGCCTCAGTTTGGCCTGTGAGCTCCTTCAAAAACTGAGGCTGTACTCTCGTGCTCTTGAAAACAAGACAGAAGACTATTTAGGCCATTTTACTTGTTGGGCCAGCCAAGATGAGGATGATGCTAAATTGACGGGACAACGGAGAGGATGGAAAAACAGAGAAACACAAGGTAGGCCTGAAAGTTCTTATTCTTTACAGGAACTTCTAATTTTCCCACAACCCATGGAACATCTAGCAGCAATGAACTACCAGAAATCAGCGTCCTGCTCGACATGTGCTATCCAACCATCCCTTGCGAATCTCCTATCCTGCTAAACATTTTAATATCAGTAACAGAAATCTGTACATGATTTCATCCTTTCTCTGTGATTCGGTATATTTTCAAGGATTTTAGGTTTCTGGACTAATTTCTATCAAAAATTCTGGTGCTGTGCAATTTTAGAGCAGGCAATCATAACACATTTGTTTTGCAGTGAAAATGCATCGTCGGAAACTCCAAATCTCACGTTTGGGTATGAAATCTCTGCTCTTTTCATTACTCTACTTTGAGTGGGCTGGAAAGATTACAAGCTATTTCTAGCTAATATAGAACTACTATGCATGCTGAATCCAGGCATGGGATACCTAGTTTAAAGTCCTTTCCAAAGGCATGGGACCACGCATGACATGGATCCACGATCGAGTAAGTTTACCGTCCCTTCTTTATTTTGAGGTTTGGCATAAATATATTAACAGAAATATTGACAGAAAAATTTGTGGCGTACAATCCCGTGCCATAAGACCTGCAAGCGGCAGTGGAATGCTGCCTACCCGGGATCGCTACGAATAGCAGTACTACTAAACTCTACAGATATGTTCAGCAAATTAATCAAGCAGAACTTACTTCATTATCAGATAAGCAATGAATAACAAGCAAAGCAGATTTCGGGATTGCAGTATTTGATGATGCCATTGATTGGAAAACTTGTGGAATATGGCCTAATGCTGGAACCTGCAAGAGATGATATTCAATCAAGTTTTCCTTTTTCTTCTCTGTTTGTAAGGGTTTTCTTCTTTTAGTTTTGCTTCTTAAGTTGACGGCCTAGGCTCGATAAGCTTTGTTTCTCCTAGGTCGTATAGAATACACATTTTTCAACGACATCATTGTATTATGGTGTATTTCTATGAATTGAATTGAAATGAATTGAATTGAAGTTAACCAGAAAATATGATAGGGCTTGAATCTTGGCAAAACTATAAAATGAAATGTGTAAAACATTGTTGCCTGATTTTTTCAACAGATAATTTTCACAACTTTTCTCAAAATGAAAGTAGTATTTTGACGATAGACTCTTAAATTTCAAAGAGAAAAAAACCAAACATTCATATGTTTTATGATTGAAGAGACATTGGTGGATCTTAAGAATTAACTTTATTGTGAATTCACTCCACGCACCCACCAAAACCTGTGCAGAACAGAATGGGCACGTGTGGGCAACAATATGAATCATAAAGACAGGTTTTTTTTACGGTTACGTAACCCAGCCCATTTAAGGGCGCTTGACATTATTCATCTGACGAGGTTCTTTCCTTCACCCAAAACATTTCTAATAGAAATTATCAGATTTCAAACGAAAAGTGGACTTACCTGGTCTGCAAGAGGCGGCTGTGCTGAGAATAAACAGACAATTGCTTGCGTAACAGTCTCCAATACCTCTTCCTGAAGAAAAATGAATAGGATTTGTTAAAGTGAATGAATGGAGTGTGTTGGAATGATTTATAAACACGACAAAGTAAACGCCTACTTGATCAATTGTGTCTTGATGAATTCCCTTCAGAGAACTATTTCTTCAAGTTAAACGGTCTGTTTTATCCAGCATGCCTTGCACGTGTTGTCTCTTGCTTCGCCTTTGTTGTCGCCATTTTCATCAACAAAGGCCAGCCAAGAGATGACATGTGCAAGGAATGCTAGATGAAACAGACCCCTGAAACTGGAGACATATAATAACAAGCGTAGAAGTGGTTCAGTTATAAAAGGTCAAGCTAAATCATTTGAAAACTAAAAAGATTAATCTGGCCGAGTTCTTTGTAAAAATAAAGACCAATTGTCAACCATGATTCTTTGTGGGCGGAATAAAGAGGAATTCAAGGGAGAACCTTCGCCAATAATGACTTTCAGATGATACAAAAGCTGATTTTGGCGTCACAAAAGACCATGGCTAGGAACGGTTCTATAGACAAATACAGACAGACAGACAGACATACTTACAGACAAATACTTACATTGCTGTTTGGTTTTGATGTTAAATTTACAAATTTGTCCATAATGGAGACCATGAAATCTTTCGGCTTTCTCAAAACCTACAAATGAGAGTGAAACAAGAATTTTATCGACTGGTAACACCGTTATCGCGGTAATTTTATCAACTGGGGAGGCAACGCAGTACAGTTGTAAAGGTCTCTTTGACAGCCATGTCCGCTATGACAGTATTGTTTGGAACACCCTTTCCAACACCACGTTATCCCAACTGCAATGATGCAAAGAAGCAGAAAAAGATGCCGAGCACGATAAAGGCGGATGGATTTAAACATGGCTCACTGTCCCACTGTCAAGTCTCTGCTTTCCTTTGATCAAAAATAAGTCGACAGAAAGACCCCAGATTTCAAAGTACTGAACAAGAAATCAAGGCGATCTGCAAATTCCCAACGTTAAGCTAGAAGATGCAAAGCAAGCTTTCTACTGCTTTGGTATCAAGGACTGGAAAAAAACCCCTGACAGCATTTGAGAAAAAGAATCGATCGCTCATTTTAGAACACGTTTTAGAGAACACCCTCTGAGCCTACAGAACCCAAGTGTGACTACTTGGCAGAGCAGCGCATTATTTACAGTGATGTCTACATATCCTCCAGTCTTTGAATTTAGCATTATTTCAAAATGTGAAGGGCAATATAAGTGTGTAAGCCACTCAGCCACTTACACCTAGCCATACCGTAAATCACAAAAAAGCAAAATTGTCAAACTACAAACCCAGTTTGGTTGTCCTATAAAGAGTCTCAAAAATACACCGCCAACCATTAGCTCTCCTTCTACATCGTCATATGTGATCGAGAAATCATCAGGAATCTGAATGGAAGCAACAAAGAATGATCAATGCAATAAAAATCAAAGGTGAAACTTCTCAAAATGTTTTGAGAACACGTTTTCTCAAAGGACGATTCCGGGCACAGCATGAAAAACATTTTCCTTCTTGCGACCGTAAAAACAAAAGACGATGTATAAATTTCCTGCGATGAAGAGAACAGTGAAAGTGAAAGCATCGTGCTTTCTTAAAAGGAGGTCAGGATTTAAAGATGGCTGTTCAATGTTGTGTAAAAAATTGTATAATTTGTAAACAATTTGTATGAAGTTTGAAGCGATGGAACGGAACCCTGAAAAACAAAGCATTCATGATTTCTCGGCAGCAAGAATTTTATCCACACTTCTAGCTAATCTTGTATTTGTTGTATACGATTCTATGACATAGCAAAAATACAACTTTTACTTACAATAAGCTTTATCATAGGCACTTTTTACTTGACTTCGTAGCTTATTCTCCTAATTTTGACAAATGACAAAAATAGCGACACACGACAAGGGCTGATTTTGAACAATTTCCTGCAGGACATTATGAAATGAAAATTTCCTGCCACCATACAGTCGATGGTCATGGTCGGTACAATTGATCATAAAATGACAGATAATGCAACCAATGAAATAGGTTGGCTTTTACAATGACTCTACAAACCCCAAAGTTGTCCATCAAGAGCCAACTTTAGAATATAAGACCATCGGTGAAATTCAGAGGAAAGTTTTGAAAGTGGCTATATGAAAAGAGGTAAAGGCGAATTGAAGAATGATTGTTGTAACGGAAATGTCCAGGGAGGGCCTACACTGATAACCTGGAGTCCCTTGTTTCCCTATGCTCCTTTGACTAGATGATGGTACTTCGGTCAACAGAGACTCATAACACTACTCCGAAAAACCTGACCGTATTCAGGCCCAAACTCTGAGCTTCCTCGAGCACCAATCAGACTGCGAGATTTGCGAATTTTTTTTATACATATATTATATTTTTTATGTTGTGTAAAAAATTGTATTTATATTGTATTATATATATTATATATATATATATATATATATATATATATATATATATATATATATATATATATATATATATATATATATATATATATATATATATATATATATATATATATATATATATATATATAGATTTGCGAATCACTACGGTTACAGAAAATGTGATAGAATTTTCCTTTCGATTGAAGAACTGACAACATTCCCACGGGATTCGAGATTCGAAGCCGTGATTCCATCATGATTCCACCAATGATTGCAGAAAATGGGGTCAGCCTTTTCACTGTTTCGTTATGAGACCCTGTTGAGCAAGGTTTACCACAGGAATACAAGGGGGACTCATCATCATACGCTCAGGGAAGGCCTTGTTGAAACATTCAAACATCGAGGTTAACAAATGAAAAATAACAACGAAGAGTGCAACAATAGGAAATGAAGCATGCATACTAATTCGTATGATAGACAGGGGGTGCAAGAAACACGTGTTTTGTTTGCGGAGTTACTGTAGAGAAGCTGTAAATCTAGTTGTCTAAATTTACACAGTTCCATACGATGAGCGTAAATGAAGAGTTCGAGACCTTGTTTCAGTCAATCTGACAAGGGTTATTGATTTACGGCGCACGAAGGGCAAAACTAGTGGTTACTGCAAACACCACTTTCTTTGTTCTATCCTATGCAAGTATGTGAGAGTAGTACGATCGGGATTGTAGCTCCTCCGCAGCAATAGAACCTGCGGGGCAAGATGCTCCACAACGCCCTGTAAATACTTCTAATCAAGATGAAGAGCAACTAGTAGCTATTTCACATTAGACTATCATATCATCATCATTATCACCATCATTATTCTCATTATTATCATAACCAACAACATTATCATTAATATTACCACACAACGCAATCCTCATAACCTAACAGAAATAGCCTCTGCGTAGCCATCATATCTGACCAATCACATGTAACCTCTCCTATTCAAATCATTGTACATATTCAAATCTTAAATGTAACTATCCTATAACAGTCCTGAAGAAGTCCTGCATGGCAGGACGAAATATTGGCAAAACATACATATAGTCAAATTTATACGCGTTAAACCGACTCATTTGCTGTCGTTTTTCGTCGTAATGCGGTGTTTCTACCTACAATTTCATTTCTTATCCATCATCGCAAGCATCTGCGGATCCGACGAGCGACGTTTATATCGTGGCCTTTCCTTTTTCGTTTTAGTAGCTACATGTAGAGCCATTATTCCAAACGAAGAAATGGTCTACGTAACAAAGAGCAAAAGCTTGATAGGGCCACACGAGTAATCAGTCAGCCTAATCCGCTTTTCAAATAATGTGTGAAACGGTCGAAACATGGGCCGCATAAATCAAGTGTCTAGAAATCTAGAAACCACCGTAGCAAGCATCTGCTCTTTGTTTCTTAGACTCTTTCTTCCTTTGGAATAATAGGTCTATGTGTAAGCTAAGCAACTAGAGGCTCTTCGTCAAATCTTTTCATCAAATCTATTCATTAACAAGAAAGAAATTAGTGTACCTTCCAAGTAACATAAGGATCATCTTTTTGCGCGTTGAAATGTCTGAAATGATAAAAATGAGGATCTTAGGCACGACAAGAGTCTGTTGCAAAATACTTATAAGGACAGCAAAGTGTGATGCAATAAAGGAAGACAAAATCAAGTACCGTGCATGCTCTATTTAGCACACCTTCTCCTTCAAGCTCCTTTCTCTATTTAGCTCCCATTCTAATAAGCCCCTCTATAAAAATGACACCTCCTTCCGATTAAAATCTCCTACTTTATCAACACTAGAACTTATCAAAGACTTTCCATTTATTTACTTAAACAAGTTTGCTTGTTGATCTCGAAATGATTTGGGATAAACTGATTCCAATCGGCGTATATGAATCAAATAATTGTATTTTATAATTCTACAAGAATGCAGTGAAAGAACTAAAGGGATATAATATCTCCTGATCATCTGACTTTGTCATCTGCCCCTCTTTAATAAGCCCCCTTCTAGGGTCTCTGAAAATACCCCCCTAGAGTCTAAAAAGAGCTTTTACGGTATTCAAATACACCCCGTTTTGTTTCATATATTCGACTCACCTGTCTTTCATTTTCTTGACAGTCTCAGCGACTTTCTCCCTTGCCTCATCATTCCAGATCAATTCTGGATTCTCATGATTTGCTAAGATGAAATATTAAGAAATCAGCAAAACCAGATAATTAAAACCTCTTCAGATATCGTGCCGTCAAAAATCGTGCCGTCCGGAGTCGTAGCATCAGATTTCGCTCCATTCGACTTCGTACCGTCAGGCATAGTGTCTTCTTACAAAGAATGCATCAACAAACTCCATTGTTATGTAAAGTTATAGCGAACAGGGAAACTTCAGGGGATGAAAACAGACAAGTGAACGTTACATTTATATAGAAATATCAAGCATAGTTCCTTGAATTGAGAAACATTATGAAGAATTTGATTGAGATTTCAACGTTTTTAGGGTCTCTACGCAATATTGCCTGTAATGTTGGAAGAGTATGAATGATGTGAAGTTAAATGATCACATCCAAGTACTCTTTCTTGGAAGAACAGTAGATTGAAATGGGCGAGGGGGGAGGCGGTAAATCAAGATAACCTAAATGTCTGCAAACGACAAACGACTGGACTGAAGGGCTGTAGGATCCCCTTTGTTTGCTGGCATTTCAATCAACAGCAAATAATTCTTTTGCTACAAAGTCTTTAACAAATGTTTAGAGAGCTGTCATTACCAATAACAAACAGCGGAGTGAAAACGTTTCGCAAATTTTTGGAAAACAACTTAGAGCCTGGCATTATCTTAATACCGAATTTCAGACGCCATTTAATTTTGCTAAAAATCCCAGAACCCAAATTAAAACGAATGCTATGTTGTCACTGATAATAAAGAACGGACTTAATAACAAGAGGAGAACAATAATAAAACAATAAACAATAACACAACAACATTGTAAATAAATAACAAAGAAAGTTCTCTACGTACCTTCAAACATATGAACACTTGCTTCCGGGCTGTCTCTCATCGCATCCATAAATATCGATGGCAAGAATTTCGATAACACGATTTTCACTCTAGGCCCAATCAATTTATCTGACATCATTTTGGAAAACAGTTCAGCAGTTCGTGATCTTACATTTGGATTTGATGAGTTGCAAAACAAGTCCAGTAGATATATCACAGCTCCTGGAAATGAAAATAAATTGACTTAAGAGCTGAACATACGTAAAACGCAGTAACATGTAGCTACAGTAACTTTTCACTAGAGTGTATGATTTAGCCTCTAAAAGAACCTTCATTGTCCCGGAGAATATCATAATCATTCATGCAGGGATTATATGGTATCCATATCACGTACAGAAATTAACATAACGCAAATCAGGAAAGGTTTAGCGAACCAACCATTTTCTCAGGCAAGTTTCAAGAAACCAATGTGCTTGAGCTATTCAGGTCATTTTTTCTGTCCCCTATTGAAAGCACCCTGGGTAAATCTATTCTTTGTGATGCTTATGTCATCATGATGGATGCAACTACTGACACACAAGGAATAATACTAGTTGTTACCCTTTGCCATGGCTTCCTTGACAATTTTTGTGTTTGAGATCAGTGCATGTAGCGTATCCAAAACAAGCAATCGACCTGTGAAAATAAAACAGTATTCTTGTCGAGTATTCTTGTCGAGTCTCGATTCTTGTAACGGGTGTAAAATAAAAGGATTTTAAAACAACAGAAGTGAAACCTAACTAAGGCACATGATGCACAGACTGAGAGACAGACGAATATATTCGTAGTCTCAGAAATTGGATTGCTAGCAAATCCTATCACAAATTTCAGGACTGTTTTGAAAGATTTGGAGATGAAGCATTTTTATAGAATTGCTTCTTACATGAGAAAAACATGACCGACTTTGACGAACCAAAATTTCTTATTGCTGCGCAGCAGTATACAATCTTTTTCAATCCCACGAGCAAGATTAGTCTGTCTGGCTATGAAGAGGGACCACCACAGCTACTGTTCGAGGCTCAAGGTGGATAGGGAAGAATTTCTTTCTTTCTTTGGGACAGCATCAGACCATTGAACAATGGTCCCTGTCCTATCACGCAGCACTTACTGACTGTTATTATTGTTGGTTTATATGTTGGCTCTACAAGCACTATCAATTTACAGAAGTCTAATAAATAGTTCATTGCTACAGGCTTTCAAGCATCGTGACATTTTTCTGGGTCACCTGGCACTTGTATGGCACAAGAGAATATCAGAATAAGGCCCGGTCCACAATGCTCCGTTTTCATATGAAAACGGAGCAAAAAGTTTTGGCCTTGCGTTCACATTGCTCGGCTTTGGAAACGGAGCTTTTTGAAATGCTAATGAAAACGCATAAATTTGAAAACGGTGTGTTTTGAATTCGAAACGCTTGATCTTCCTTTGTTAATGGGCTGTTGATTACAATGGCATTCAAACTCACGATTGGCGCCCTCTTGACAGCTACTAACAAAAGGCTTTGTTTTAAAACGGGGATTAACAATACCGTTTTGCTTCAGAATTTAAACGCCGATCGTATTCACATCGTATTGATTTGAAGATGGAGCAGTTTGAACGGGCAACGTTTTCATCAATAAAAACGGATAGAAATGAGAACGGAGCGATGTGAACGTAGCCTAAAGATCATTAGTCACTTACTAGGAGGCAATGTATTCAAAATCAGCAGTAGGTATGCCAACACATCAGCATCTGCAATATTGGCGACGCACTTTCCATTCCCAGTAACACCCGCTATGACCTTAAAGTAGATGAAAAATGAAATTACTTTATTTGTGTGGCAATGAAATTGAGTTCAGAGGCATTACCTTCAACCTAAACCGAAAAAATGAGCCCACTTTTCCATATAAAAATGATGCAATAATACCAGTTCTTTGGGCCAGTTTAACCCATTCACATAGCTGCAAAATCACCTTTCAAATGAAAATCTGAGATGCAAGATGAGATGTCAAAGGTTTATAACTATGTAGCAATCGATGAAAAATAAAGTTATAGCAACAAAAACAACAACAACAATAACAACAACAACAACAGCGTCTTGTATAATAATCCAGTGTGTGGCACAAGAAAGCAAACCAAGAAAACACTAGCGTTTTTAGGTCTCTCTTGCTCTATTGATAGACAAGCACCATATAGCCAAGGTAACTTACTTTCTAGGTCCTATTTCGACGATACCGTGAAACTGTTTCAACTGAAGTTCACCTGCACAATGAATTCAAGGTTACTCACCTCAAGAGCCAGTTGCTGTAATTTATTTGCACCAGTTAGACGCAGCAGGGAGAACAATAACTTGAAATGACTAATGCAACGCACTTCAACACCTGCAGGACATAAAAGTTTACAGTCGGTTGTCTCAAAAGAGGCTGCACATGTTTCAAAAAATATCAGAATATAACCACGAGGCAGATGTTCAAATTTCTTTTTGTAGCGAAAAGATCAAGGACCAAATCATTTTCTCGGGAAGTTTAGAATTTAGACTGATTACATGAGTCTAGAATTTTGAATGATTACATGAGATCAAACTGAAACTCGTGACCTGACAGCTTCAAAACTGGGGCTAATTTAGGCTAAGTCCGCCGACCAATCAGACAACTACTTTCTTATTATGGTCAACCCACGTGCCTATTCTTAGTTGAAGTGACCTTCGAGGCGACGTTTCACTTTCTTTCGACGTCCGAACGATAGAAGACATTCGATGTTTCCTTAGATTTTTCCTAAGGCTATAGTCCGATCCTTTGTGAATCGAATGAATGAAAGTTCAATTTTGCTAAAATGTCCTTTAATGATCCTCGTTGCTCGATTTTGACGTTCTCAAGCTTTGATCTGTACGAGTCTGAAATTCTAACACTTATGTTACTGCAGTATAGGAATATAGGCAAATCGCTACTTTGTATATGGTTTCCACATATTTTTGTCATCGCTCTTGCCCTACGAAGCATTTTTTCACCATGAAGAATAGCTGGATCAATGACAAAACAGATCAGAGAGCAGTAGCAATAAAAGGTTCAAAACTGAATTTTTTGTGATTTTATAAACGGGGGACATATTCGGTGTTCGTGATATCCCGATATAAAGTTTTATGATGGTTTTTGAAACTCATAGTAGGCATGAAACTACCTAAATACAATTGAAACTGGATTAGGATCAGCAAACTAACTTTGAAGCATGTTACCTGGTGAGCTCTTGATAACATTCCTCAAAGCTTCCAAAGCCATTCTGATTTTTTCCAGTCGATCTCGATGGCCACCAGTCTTACTTGTGTCTATTTCTGACGATGTCAAGGCCATGAGTGAGTGTAGGTACTAAAAACGAAAAAAAGGAAATAACCTCAGGGATTCAAAAAAATACGAGTGCAGTAACGCGAGATTTCAAAAGATGTATTGGATTGGAGTTTGCCAACAAGTACCATCATGGCAATTAAATGAAACTCCAGTTAGTAATACAGATTTAGAAATACATGACACTGGAATGGGTAATATCAGACAACTGTTATGGTTCATATTAATTAGGGTGTATCTTTTTAAATAACTTAGAGAACTAGAAGTTTCAATAACGTTTCTCAAGTTCCAGTCTCAAGAATAACAGCTGGCATGATAATCCTCCAAGGTGCAAAATCTAGTGATAAATATCAATCTCTTTTATGAAGATGCACACGGTTGGCTGGCTTATGAAAGTTTCTTAAAAGAAAAAGATGCAATTGTCATCATCAAAGCTGAAAACGAGACAAATAAGGCAGTCATTTTCGCTCTTCTCAAGAGATTTCAAAATTAGCATGCCAGCAAAACAAAATTTTGCTAAAAGAGATTCAAAGGATTAATGTTTCATTTACCTGAGCTTGCGAACCAAGATAATCGATAAGAGCTTCTGCAAACTTGTGTGGCTCCTAAAATGAGTTGAATAGTTTCATTTCTTAATAGAAATTTCAGTGTTCAATTTGAAGCCTAACGTAAGAAAGGACTTTTATCGAGCGAAATTTTTATACACTTTTAAGCCTTTTTTTCATAGAGCTGCATTTTCTGCTCAAGCGGAAAATGCCCGTGAGCATACTGTGTAAATCAACAAGAAAGTTACGGCTGAGTGACCTTTTATTGTGTCAAATTCCGCTCGCTTACAAAATGCGGTTGTGTTGAAATAAGGCGTTATACGAAACACTCGACACATGGCGTAAAGGACCGATCATTATAAGTTGCGATACTCAAGCATAAGATTCCTATCTTAAAAATACATCACGTACCTCTAGTGGGAATGTTGGCTGTTCATTGTAAATCCTCACGAATATCTCCCCAACGATGAGCTCTGAACTGTGCACTGAAAACACAAATTCTGACCCAAATGATGGATCACATTCACCCTAGGAGAAAATCAAAAATACCTCAGTATATTGATTGCGATTGCGACAGATATTGCGCTTCTTCACAGCCGTCTGTTTTGCTGAATTGTAAGCTGAAAAATGATGGAAAACTCACTGGAAATCGTCTAGACAGCGGTTTAGCTACAAAAGAGTGCGTCTGAGAATACCTTAAGTGCATACACAGGTGAGGACGTGCAGAATATCTAAAAAGAACTTATTTCTTACCCTGGAAATTTTGCTTCTTTGTTGTGTTTCCAAGAATTCTGTCAGCTCAGCACGTGTCCTGTTGTCCCAGATCAAATAAGGATTCTCTGTGTTGCTGTTCAGTAATTTCAATATCTGCAACGCAAAATTAATGAAATTATAATAGCTAAGATCAAACCAAGATGCTGGAACGTTTACACTAGAAGTTTAAATTTCACCGCCTAACTCTTAAATAGAAATATCAATAAGTCATAAACTTCACCTAGACTGTAATGTAAACTTTCAACAATGGAAGATAAATCACCTCAGCCGGTTTTTCTTTGTTCAGCTTCTTCGTAACATACAAGGTCAGCATTGCTACTAATGATTTCTTCACGGCCGGGTTATCGGGTGTGCTGTTTGGTGCATCTGGTAAGGAAACAAAATTATAATCATTATCATGAGCGATATGACACCCAGTGTGTAGCAGTTTAAATCTATATCAGTAGCGAGCCACCTTAACTTATTGTTGTCTTTTTTGTATCTTGAACTTGTTTTTACTTCGTACACAACCACCTTTCAATGTTTCGTAATTTTGAAATTTTCAGTAGTGAGCCACCTTAAGTGAAGATCCACCTTAACTCGTAAAGCATCTTCACTTAAGGTGGCTCTCTACTGAAAATTTCAAAATTACGAAACATTGAAAGGTGGTTGTGTACGAAGGAAACACAAGTTCAAGACACAAAAAACAATAAGTTAAGGTGGCTCGCTACTGATATAAATTTAAAATGCTACACACTGGGTGTCCTATCGCTCATGTCATTATCATGGTAAAAAAGGTCAAAAATCTTCAAGGAAAATTCGAGGTAGAATTTCAAGCGACACCTGGAACCGCTTTTTAAATACCGATTACCGTGTGGGGAATCTGACGTTAAATATCCTGCCAACCTTAGACGTCATAGGTTTTAGAGAAATTACTATTGTTCCGGGTGTGCCAAAATAAGCTAGCCACTTTTGACAGGCCAAGATAAATCGTAGACTTATGCCTTTTCGTCCCTTGTTTCTCTGCGTTCTATGACTTGCTGTTATCACTTGGTAAAAAGGAACTCATAATATTACTGACAAAATGGGCCCACTTTAGGCCCGCAAGGAGTGGTTCCGCATTAACCAATCAAGTTACTAGAATTTAGTTTTAAACCAATAAGATGGCGCTAATTGGACAGCTATTGTTGTTGGACATAAGAAACAATCGTCATGGTCTTGCTGAGATGAATCTATTTGGTTATTTCGCTAATTGGACAGCTGTTGTTGTTGCACACAAAAAACAGTTGGCATGGTCTTGCTGCCATGCATCTATTTTGTTCCTTCAGAGGGAAATTAAAGGTTGCAAGGTGTGCATTTTGCAATTAGCTGGACAAGAAAATATCAATCTATGCTCGAAATGTTTGCTTTTCAATGTTCCAGTTCTTCAAACCAAACTTTGAAGTGATTTTGCGAAGTGTACGAGAACTCCCACCTGTTTAAGGCATTATGAAAAGGTGGGCTGATTTTTCAAGATTAATATTATGAGTCCCTTTTGACGAAGTGGTATCAGCAAAACAAAGAAAATAGGGAAACAAGGGGCAATGGTATAAGTCTAGATAAATTGTACATTGCACTGATTCTGAACATTTATGACCCAGTCTTCAGCGACAATCCAGAAGCAGATTCTAGGATATATTGGAAATTTTTTGGCATTTCGTTCCTTGAGCTAATTTTGAGTTTCTTTAAATTGTTGGTCCCAACACGGCTGAAGATGAGCAAACTGCGTCGATAAAATTTTCTGAAGACTCCGCATGAGTGGACAAAAATAAAACATCCACGTGGTGATCTGGGATTCAGATATCGATCAACTGTAATCTGTTGCACAAGTACTAGTTCAATGTTGAGAGAAAAGTAACATTGATTTTACATCAAATAACTATAAGGAAAAGTGATAACTTACCTAAATATCCTCCCATGCGAGCAAGAGCTTTAATACTGAGTCTGGCAAGGTTGTTTGCAACTTCCTGTAACATAAAATGTCAGTGAGATTAAGTAGCGATCTAAAAACAAGGCTAATTATGGTCAAGGGTGAATTTAAGTTTCTGCAGTGTTTCGTAGAAGGCTGGTCAGGCGAAAAAGCAGCAAAACGAAATGAAAATGTGTTCGTTGTGTGTGGTACAGTAGTAATTAAACGATAATATGATAAATGAATGATTTAGGTCCAAAAAAGGCCGAGATGTTCAAAAATTTTGCTTACATACATAAATAACATCTGCGTAGTGACACAATTAACTGGTCTGAAGAGTCAGCAGAGCCAGTCCCGTACGTGTTTGCGGGTAAAGGAACAATGCTTTTGATGGTGCAGGGACAAGCTATTATACAGAGGCCTCGTCGGGAACATTCCGTTCTGCTGAGCAATAGTTATGAGAAACGCAAAGCATATTTTCATTGGCTATAGGAAAATAAGAGTCGGGAAGGACATAAGAGTATTGCTTCAAAGAAACAACTGTGAATCAGGCGTCATTAAGTAGAATCTACGATCCTTTGTACCTGTAAAGTCAGTACGTGGACTATTACTTAACAGCCAAAGAAATGGTTTTTTTCAAGTTGTTTAGGTAACGATTGAAGCTCCACTGCCGCAGAATCTTTGCTACTCAGAAACTAGTTCTCCCGCACCCAACTGATTCAAAAGCTGCTCTACGAATGAACTGATTTAAACTATCAAGTTCAGCAAATGGCGGGGCAATTTTTGAACCAAAACCAGTTACTATTGAAGGTTTTGAATCTCTACACTTGCCTGTTGATTTGTTTCTGAAGTTGTTTCCACACCGCTTTCTGCCAATGTGTAATCATAATTGAAAACGAATAACAGAAGATGCCACATTGCTCCAGACTACAAACGAGAGACAACCAAATTTTAAAATTCACTGAAGGAGTAAAGGGCAAAAAGAACACTATCTCCGTTAGAAGGGCTACTACTCCCTAGATACGCAGACAACAACATCGGCAAATATGTTATCTCATGATTGAAATTTTCAAATATATTCTAAAATTGCCTGACTGAAATCAGGCAATCCACTCTAAAATTATGAGAAAGCTCCCTGAAGAGAGTCTCGAGAGAGCTCCTTGAAGATCAAGAAACTTTCCAAACATTGAAGGTGTTGTGACGCAGTGGTGTAATCCTCTGACTTTGTAGCCAGATCAATTGGGCGGAGTAGGTTCGATACCCGGTAGGACCCCATCACTTGAGCGTCATGACAAGGGGTCGCCGACTCGATTAGGTCTACTCTATTTCTGCGATCCTAGCGCTTGGCGCTGAAAAACGTAACTTCACCTTCACCTTCAAAACAGGCAGAAAATCCCATTCAGGTATTCCTAACATTTATACTCCTACGATTTATATACTCCTAATATTCCTAAGATTTATGTTTCTACGATATATAAGATTCCAAAGATCCATAAGGGGCATTTCAAAGGCTGTCTGACACTCAAAGTAGGATGCTACGCAATTCCAATACTGATCTACGCATTCCTCTGTTCAAAACGTCTTCGGGACAGAAAAGCTTCGAGTTTAAAGGAGCAGGTATTTGGAACAACCTTAGCAATGAGGCAAAACGAGCAAGCATTCTTTTGGCTTTCAAGCACAAATTACGAAAATTAGTCGTTATTATGACGCCACTTTGGCAGCTTGTAAGCGTTTCCGTTAAAATTTTAATTGTTTTTTCATTAACGTATTTTTAGGGTCTATCTATTTATTTATTTGCTTATGTAACTACCTATTGTAATTAGGTTTTAACAGGGCAGTTTGCAAATCAATTGTTATTGTAGATTTTACCCTGTAGAAAGAATTAAAAGTGAAATGAATGAAATGAAAAATACCTTACAGCAATATGACTTCAATATGTTTTAGCACGTGTTATCCAGTTGGGAGGATGAATAATTAGGAACAATGTTGCTATGCTCCAAGGAATGACACAATCATTCTGCCTAATGGATTACGTGCGCTAAAGTACGTAAAAGTCATTGTTGTAGGGGAGAAAATTTGGTCGTCATTTTAGGCCGGTTTTGTAGCTTTCTTGAAGGGGCTTTCTCGAGAAAATGCTTCATGATTTCAGGATGAGTCATGAGCTTCTTCCGTCATCACATAAAAGCAATAAAGATTATCTCTAACACATGTAGCTGGCTTTAACATTTCGCTGTTGCTTTACTAAAAATAACCTAACAATTTCCGAGTGTATCTTAAGGTGTGGCTTCAAATTTGCATTCATTTGCAAAATAAAAACCACTACTTTTTACAACATTTTCATGAGGGCACGCTCTAATATCCGCGTCTATATGAAGCTCCTATTATGT
This sequence comes from Aurelia sp. 4 Dawson et al 2005, assembly GCA_964019985.1. Classification (NCBI taxonomy): domain Eukaryota; kingdom Metazoa; phylum Cnidaria; class Scyphozoa; order Semaeostomeae; family Ulmaridae; genus Aurelia; species Aurelia sp. 4 Dawson et al 2005. The sequence continues at coordinate 19,828,592 of OZ026501.1, read as the reverse complement.
TGTAAAGTCTTGATGAAGCAAGATTTGGATAATTTCAAAAACAAACCTGTAGCAACAAAGTCTGAAGCCAAAAATCGACACTCAAATTGCTGATACATTCTGCCACTGCACAGCACAAGCTTGGCAGATTCTATAAAAACGATGAAAAATAGCACGGATAACACTGCAGAAAAAGGAAGCTTATCTATGCCTATCGGGTGTTTCCCATGTCCTGTGGCTTGTCCTGGCCGTCCGACACAGGACATTTTTTTTGGGGGACGTATCATGTTTAAATTTTCTTTAAAAAGCGTTTGAAAATATACAGCAGATCCTAGAAATTCTACTTACTTCTTTACGTATAGGAACAAAATTGGGTCTCGATTTACTTTGTAATACAGAATACAGCAAAGATCCACAAAAATATTAAGAATTTCGGGAAAAAACGGGCCTCAATGTACCTTGTAATACAGAATACAGCAAAGATCCCTAACAGTATTAAGAATTTCGCGAAAATTGGGTCTCAATTTACCTTGTAATACAGAATACGGCAAAGATCCAATACAATGTTTGGGATTTCGGTGATCTTTTCTCTGCATTCTTCAAACTGTGCCGCTACGGAGTAACATCTTACAATATTCATACAAATTTGCACGTTGACATCAGTTGGCTTTGAGTCTATGGCTAGTGACATAACGCATCGATCGAAAGTTTCTTGAAGCACCTATAAAAGGATTGATATCGTTGGTCAGTATCCTGAAGTTTTTTGGAATACTTGAATGATCATAACAGCTGTATGTTTCGGGTAATATCATCTTACAGTAAGTAAATATCGCCTAAAAATCTAGTTTATCGAAATGATAGTTTCTCAAGCAATATTTTCTTAGTAATGGAGTTCTTGATATTTTGGCGATCTGACAACTATCATTATTATTACAAGAACATTTCTACAGCGCCATTTATCTACAATAAAATATATTCAAAGGCGCCTTAACAAATTTTGATAATGTAAAGAAAAAACAGGTACAAATAGTTACAAATCAGGTATAAAAACTTGTATAAGATTACAAGTATCCCTGGAATGCCATTTTGAACAAGTGAGTCTTCAATCTCGACTTAAACTTTACAATGTTAGTGGACGTACGTAGTTCAATCGGGAGCGAGTTCCATTATCTGGGACCAACAATGCTAAAAGCTCTGTTGAGTTTCTAATATAATTCATATGAATTACGCACATACTTTTACCCATCACGAATATGGGCTACAAATATGAACTACAAACGCAGCTAAAAAGCTGATAGAAATGTCATAGTTCTTCACAAATATGCGTTCTTTTCCCTTTATCTTCGGACAGTTAAGATCTCGACCTAAAATCAAATCAACATTGGGGGTACCTTTAGCAGTGGAAGGTGGTACCTTCCGTGTGAAAACATCTTCCAGTACAAAACTCACTTGTTTTAATGAGCTTTGGCCAGGATTGTAGGCTAGATTTTGTCTGTTTGTACAGTGCAGACAAAAATAGATCGGAGAAACAAGGAACTTTACCTCTATACCATTTTCACGTCTCAATTCTTCAACATTTAGCGCAGAACAGTTGATCGTGTGATACGCCAACTCACTTGCTGCCGGAAGTAGCGGTGTTTTCTTGTTGAACAATGATGTGTCTCTTGTTTCCATTTCAATTGTTTTGATGAGCATTGGGTAACCTGCGTATTTGTATGGCTCCAGAACTGCGAGGAAGGGAGCATTAAAAAAAGTTATTCTGAATCGATTTCCGAAGAGCCCTCGGGGGATGGGTTACTTCAGCCTGAAGATGAGTGCGAGGACGTGCCGCCAACCCAACCAATAAACCAAGTTTTAGAACAATGAAAAAGGCAATCCAGCATTAAAAACAAAACACACATGATATCTATTTCGAAGGCAACCAATTCCCAGTTAAACGGCTACTTTTGGAAACCTTTATTTCCGAAAACTGCAGGTTAAATGTCCAGCATTGTAGGCAGCATGTCCCCGTTGTTCTACATATGGGGGTATCTCTCACCCTCAGGGGGAGTAGTCCAGAAATACTGGCTCATTCCTTTTGGCATCAGAAACTTCCTGTAACGGTACGCTCTGACGCAAAATTCCCTGAAAAAAAGCGTGCAGGAAGCATATGAGGTCTACCAGAATCCAAGCATTACACAGCATAAAACGAAAATAGATTACAGAATGCGCATTCAATGTAACCAACTTTCACTAGAGAGTTGTAAGCAACCTTTCACTGGTTACTGTACACTTTTGAGACTACAAAATCTACAGTTTTCAGAAGATTTAGACGGCTGTAGAAACCCATCATTACAGGCCCCAAAATATGGAATATGCTTGACAATTTGGGCAACAGTTCTTAGTGTACATTGCTCACATTTTCTAGGTATCCTAATATTTCAAAAACCAAAAATACTTTATCCGCAAGACAAGCTCGAAGGTTCTAAAGAGACGCTTGACTGAAGAAAGGAGGGCTTTTAGGCGTGACAATAAAGCAAGCAAATAAAACACCACAAGCAAGAGGAGGATTCGCTGAACTTAAACAGCATCAGTTTAGTTCAACTCCGTGACTCCGTGTCGTGACAATATCGACTTCAATGGTGTCAATGGCAGGATTACACAGGTGAGACGTAGAATATAGGTTAATTCTTACAAGAAAATTTGGGAGCACTGCCTAATGCGTAGAAAAGATTGCCATAAAAGGCAGTCATACCTTCTTTGTATCTTTTAAACAAGATTGATTGTGCTTTTAATACCAGAACGATATTTTCAGGATCTGGGCCCATGATGGCCTTTTTCTTGCTGCATAGATGCTCATAAGCGGCTGAGATCTTGTCAAACATTTCCTGGAGAATATGCAATAATTATATTAGTTGACTGGTCTTTAAGTGTAATCTAGAAAACTACTTGAGATTCCAAAAGTCCAATGCAACGGTATAACGACATACAGTGAAGAAACTAAAGTTTCCTTTGAAGGTCATTGACATTAGAGATATATAGAGCATGTAATCTGACACTTTTGGAAGAATCACTTTTTTCAGTCTTGAGGGAAATAAAATATATTTGCATGTTGATAAGATTACTAGTCCTCTTTCTTCCATTTGGCAGAAAAGAAATTTTCATAAATCCAATTTCGCATATAGTTACAATGCTTAGAAAATTAGAAGGAAAATGAAGAAAAATACTTCAGACGTCTGGGTATCAGCCACACTTTAAGTTTGCGAATACCGAAATTCCAAGCATTTCAATTAACTTTTGGCTCACCCGGTATCTCAAGTGCTGTTTATAGAAACAAGGTCAAGTTTCACATCAAATGCAATGAGGAATATTTTTTAGCCTTACCCTTCCATCTGGGTTCTTGTCAGGATGGTATTTCTGAGCTAGTCTGAAGTATGCCTTTCTGACCACAGAGTCGTCGTGACTGAATGAAAGATAAGTTATGTTAGATATACTCAACAAATTAAACAGGAGAAAATCTTGCAACACTGCAGAAATTTCAAACAAAGTCTGCAAGCAGCCCGTAAGAATTGCAGTAGAAGATTCTTGTAGACTAACAATATTGCTTTAAACGATAATACTGTAAATAAAAGATTTAAGTACCAATGTAGCATAGATGTTAAAAACACGACGTTTCGAGCGTATACTCGTTATCAAGATAACAAGGCCGAGACTTGATAACGAGTATACGCTCGAAACGTCATGTTTTAACATCTATGCTACATTGGTACTTAATTCTTTCATTTACAGTATTATCGTTTAATTTACATACCAGTACCACACGCAATATATATATCTTATTGAATAACAATATTGCTCTTTACACTTTGCCTTCTAAACCAGCAACTTCAATCAACCAATGAAAACTGTTTTGTTTGATAACCAGCCCCTTTGAAATTGGAGCTGGCTGATAGGCAAACTGTTTGGTCACTCTCGAGTCAAATCCCTTTGAATAGCGTGTTTAAGCAAAATTATCGATTAGAAAGCGCCCATTCATTGACTATGGTCCCCCGAAAAGTAGTTCTCGTGGACTGACGGGACTGCCCGTGCCCAAATAAATACAAAATGAAAATGTAACGATTAGCTCTATACGCTACGTCCTCTCCTCAAAATTGAAGAAGTGTCTCACATCAGTCGAGCGGCCTTTATACAGCAAAATAAAACATCTACAGGGTCCGTTTTAACCATCATGCCTTGCACGTACCACCTCTCGGTTGGCCTTTGTGTTACCATGTTCGTCGCCAATGAAAATGGTGGAACTTTTGCATACGACACACGCAAGGCATGCTGGTTTAAACCTGCCTTTTAACTGGAATGAGCTATTCATGCAATGGTACACGATGTAAAACATTTCCTTACACTTTATCTTTCGGTATTTTGAGTGTTTCGTAGGCATCATCGTTGGTTAAACTTGGTGGTTTCTTTTCAACCTCTTTCTTCCAAGAGTCAAGAATTTCTTTCAATAGTTTGACCTGTCGGGAGAATATGAAAACTTTTGCTAAATATTAAAAAGGGTTAGCAGTGTTGTATATTTATAGGAGACTACTTTCTACCTTTTGCAAAATGAAGTGAAAATTTCAATACGATGCCGGAACCTTTTCTTTGAAAAATTACTTTATTTTGACATCGCTGGAGAACAACGGAAGTGCTGTTTTTGAAGCAACAACTAATTTTACCTTTACTCTGCCACAAATCAGCAACAACGGGTCAGATTGACTCAAATAAGGCCTCAAACTCCAAGTTGAAGCTTGACCTACGCAACTCTGTAAAAACCGAGATAGTTAGATAAAGAGCTCCTCCACAGGAGTCACACAAACGGGGCATAATTTGTTATGGACACCCTTTAGAACTGAATAAAGCTAGCAATGCATTTGTTGCTTAGATCAGTTTACAATATAACAGAATTATAACCCTGCATTCATTCAGACGACATGGCTTTATGAATTCGCCTTCAAAAATAAAATTTGGGGTCAAACAAGCTGGTACAAAGCATAGCATCGCACCGAGATTTTGAGAATGTATCGCTTATTTATCGAAATGAATTGATTCTAAAAGCTTAGAAAATGCTCAGATCACTTCAAAAATCTGTAGCAGATAGAACGTCGAATAGGAAGTTTGAATTCGAAGAATTGACCAACAGCTCCTAACTGATTGAGTTTGTGGTGCTGCTTACAAGTTTATGTTCGCAAAGGCGAGTTTTCAGAGCTTTCTTGGACTAAATTTATGGCTTGCTGTCCAGAGCAACTTACTTCTGGAATCATTTCATTGCTTAAACTCTGACTGACAGTTACTACATATGCTTTCCCTACTCACTACCGCGAGGAAGAATACATATGCAACTTTGTGAATATTGCTTTCAGAAACAAGTGGAGATTTTCTGAAATTGATACTCAAATTGTTCCGTCAATCTCAGCGTACTTACCGGTTCTTTGATGGGCCAATCTGGAAATTTGACGGTATCACAAAGATGACGTAGGTAATAAATATTGCAGAAGAGTTCATTTTCCAGTTGTGGGTATTCAATGGCCGGAATTGGACAATACTGTAAACAAAAAAATGCAGCGATTAATGGGAGGGTCTTTAGGCCTGTTTTTATGAGGAAAAACACCAAACCTGTCAGACCCGGGGGTTGAGAAGTGAGATTCCACCTTCCGATAGAATCCTTTGTATTTTCATTTTGCGTTTACATGACGAACGCAACACCATCGGTATGGGGAAATCCTACCTCACTATAGGTGGAATCTCGCCCGGGTGAGGTGAAATTTTTCCAAATAAATGAGGCACCACCGGTATGGTGAGGTGAACTGAAGTTATTTTTTAACTCTTATTGGCCAGTTCTTTCTGATTTGACGGAGAGAGATTTTACTCTACCTCGCTCGGCTGACAGGTGGGGTGAAAAATCTCATATAAAAAGTGGCTGAAATTTACCTCACCTGTCAGCGCCGGGTCTGGCAGGTGGGGTGTTTTTTCTCATATAAACAGGGCCTTATAAGACCCGTTTTCAGGGATTTCAGGTCATGAAATTCTGGCACAGTCGAATTTACCTATTTTGCCAGTGGTCATAACAATGCAAGAAAATCACAACTGTTCTTCGTCCTCTTGGCTTTCAAGCAGAATTCAATTAATTCCAATCCACCAATTCTTCTTAGTTTTATGAATAGTGAGCTTACGAAACCACGACGGCAACGGCAACTGCAACGCAATGTTGCGTTTGTTTCAGAACTTTCAAAAAGACTCCTTGTTTTCCGTTCGAATCTGCCTCTCTTGAGAGTCTCTGAAGTTGTCCTTTTCAATTTCACATCTTGGAAACCCCATCTCTGGCGTTCTGTACTGCAGATCTAGGCTTCCGCAGTAAATAAAACTCAGTCTTTTTATATGTTGGTCTTCAAAGAAAAAAGACGGTTTTCAGGCATCTCTGAGTTTTAGGAGCCCTCATTCTGACCTCGTGAATTATGTATCAAAAGTAGCGCACGGACACAATACTTGCTTTGAGGAATATCAGATGACGTTCTGGCTAGTGTTAACGTCCTGGCTTCGTAAATTCTCTAATATTCAACAATGGGAACATTTTTCCAGCTCACCTGGAATTGTGAAATTGGACAAAATGAAGTTCATAAGGTCAACAGCTGCCTTGAATTAATAATGTACTCGTCCTCCTACCTGGTACAGTGCTCTGACATTGCTTTTCAATCGAGGGCTAAAATCTGAGATATGTGTTGCAATTTTCTCAATCATCATTCGCCTGAAAACAGAACAAATGAAATGAAATGGACACGATAGCAACGGCTATCAAACTAGACAGTAGTGATTTTCACAAGAACACAAGCAACAATAAAAACACAGCGAAATTCCTTTGCAAGAGAAGGTAAATTACAAAATTGCAAAAGCACAACCGATTCAAATATCCAAATAATTTTTCTTGAAAAAGAAATAAATTCAAGGGCTGTAGGAAACTCTGAATTAAAATTCCGCATGATACATTCGGTCTTCCCAGTTCATCGTTTGATTCTGATGTATCAAGTGGAAATTTTAATTCGTGCACGTTGATGCAGAGTCCAGAAAAAGTCATGGCTCCACAGCCATGAGCTAAACGAACGTAGGTCTAGCTTTTTGATTTCGTATTTTGGGAAGGCTTAGTAATTTTTGTTAGAAATCTAGGACGATTTTGGGGCCTTTGGCAAAATTTACAAAAATTTCAGGGCTGTAAGCGACGCGAGGAGTTCGAGAAGTTTGTTTATCATGACTTCATGTAATGATCAAATGAGGAATGTTTAATCAACGAAGTTGGCATCCGGAGGGACGTTTGACCAACAAAATTGGTATCCGGGGGAACGTTTAGCCAACGAAATAGGCATCCGGAGTAAAGTTTGACCTTTTCATGAGCTAAGGGTAGACGTGACCGAGAACCATTTTGCCAACAAACGATAACAACCGAATCCCGTATGCTCGAATAGCTATAATCATAAGTGTACCTCATTTCATTGCTCCAAATGGCTTCTGGAGTATCAAACTCTCCAAGGAAAATTTCTGCAAACTTTTCAGAACCTGAAAAAACAGAAGAAAACAAGCAATCAGCGACACAGAACGGAGAAAAAAGGGTTTGAGTGCAGACATGCAGGCTTGATAAATTGATAACTTTTTTATACTCAATAATCATTTACATAACATATTACTAACTACACTACTTACAAAATCACTCTACCATACTACCTAAACGATACGGCAAAGAACACAAGGCTGTGTCTACCCTGCGGCCATTGAACATAAACATAAAACTACAAGTAATTATGAAGGGAAAGAAAAAAGAAAAGAAAACCAAAAAATACACCTAAATCCCGAAGTTCCAGCAGCTAAATTTCAGTAGCATATTTCAATTCAAAACGTTGCGTTGCGTATATGCATCGTAAAATTACTTTAAGGATTTCTGAATTAGAATCAACGGACGACCTTTCATCACCATACAATATTATTTTAAGCAACAGAGCATTTCAAAGATTTGCAGAACCGTACGGTTGTAAAGTTGAACTTACAGTGTCGAGAAGATCTCTTCTGTATCCATCGACAAATGCCATCACTTGAATCGGTTTCATAAATCATACCGAGTGCACCAAAAAGAACTTTACACCCTGAAAAACGGCAATCCCAGTCGGACTAATATGCGAAGAATCCCCCCTCTTCCATCCAGACGTATTCTCCGCAAATTACGTTCGAACATTTGAAGCTCTTTTTGGTTCATTCGGCATAATGCTTGAATAAAGCTTTGGTCTCCACCGAATTGTTATTCGACTGGCTTACAGTCTGTCTCTAATCAAATGTCACTTGCAAATGCCCGCGAATAAAACAATAAAGTATTTTGCAAAGGAATTTTGCGCTATCGTAAACCTCAATTGACATCTGATTTGACACTAACTTTAACATAAATAGATTGCAATTACTTTCTGTTGTTTCTATTCCTCACATGAAATAAAATTTGAAGATGATAAAGAGGATACTAACCGTAATTTTCCAAGTAACAAATCATGGCTTCCGGTAGTATATGACCGAGGATGCTCCGCTGTTGAATCTCAGTGTTGCCCTACAAATAAAAAGTGATTGGTAAAGAAACTGTGAATTCACGCAGCACAAATTCATCTAGCATGAGAACCCCCATACATCGAAAACAATGAAATATAAATGGGAAGACCAATTACTCAAGATGTCTGGGCCAAATGGGCCAGAGTGGCAAAAATGGACCATTGCCAAATATATAATTAATTTTAAATATTTGATGATTTTTGTTTAAGAAAATATCAGTAACGAACAAAGGCAATTTTATTCACTGAAAATACGGCAGTTTTACCTTCAAAGACAAAATTGCGCTGCTATTAGGAGCAGAAATTATGCTCAAGTCTGACCCATTTAGTCCAACCCTATCCTATCGAGCATCAAGTTCAGGCGCAGAGTTATTGAATGAAGCTTATGATTAATAATAATATAAAGTTTTTTTCAATGCATTGTATCAAGGCAAGGAAATACTACCTTAAATACAAAGTACCTTATGCACTGGAAAGACAGAAGACTTGATTAAGGCAGACAATGTCAAAATGATGATGGAATGTTTGAAGGCCACTAGATAGAAAGACGGTGCTATGAAGATGATTCCAAAGAACTGAGGTTCTTGGACTGAATCAGTTGGAACAACACACAGTTCGAGTTTTTAGATGAGGGAGATCTACTTATGTTAAACATCGATATCACCGATCAAAAATAAATACAATTTACCTCTTCCGCACGAAACGCTTGCTTTACATGTGTCTCCTGCAAGAACCTGAAAAAAAGCAGTAAATAGTTATAATATATCTGCGATTATTCAGATATTGCTGATAATTTATGAATTTTTTGCACCAAATTTGGGGTCAATTATTTTCACTGGATCTGAGGCCCTTCAAGGAGAGTTCAAGCTCCTCATGCTCCCAAACTTCCCAGCTATTTTTCTGTTTGTTCATTTGCTCTCTATCAGACAAACTACCACATCCGTCCTTTTGTCCCCCAAAATACATTGATCACAAGTTTTGCTTCCCCTCTGTTCGCAGCTCATGCTTTCCAATGCTGTCTCGTTTCCACTTTGGAAACGCCCGGCCTCTTCTGAGACATAAAACGTAGAGTCCTGGTAATCGCTACCACTCACCCACTCCCCTCTCATACTAGTATGAGCGGGGGGTGGGTGGGTGGTAACCCTTTCTATGACTCAACGTAATAAGTCTAGTATCCTCTGTTCCCCAAACGCTTGAGAAGGTCTCAAATATGAATCTAAACCTTGGAAGATACCCTGTTCAGAACAGCAGAGCAGAGGACAAAGGCTGAGCCAGTGATGATCAACTGATCTACAAAGATTTTAAATCGTTTAAATATGGATGTAGTATTGATGGATAAATATTTGATTATATACACAACTACGAAGAAAAAGAAGTGATCGTAAATGTGATCGTTAAACTGACTCACTTTCCAATTGGAATGACATTTGATCCAGTATACATCATGATGAAGAAGAACACACCTGACATGTATAATCTTGGCATCACAGGATTGTCCTGTAAAATGAGAAATACCTGACTATCAGGATCCCTGTCATCAATGGAATGATTAGCGCTCGCTGAGTTCCAGAGAATCAAAGTTCCATCTGATCTGGCTACAAGTATCTTTCAAAATGACAACAAGAATTTTTTTGATTAATTACCTATTGACATGACCCAGAAAATGATCAAATTTTGTGTTCAAGCTGTATACTGCATTGAAAAAAATGATTCGAGTATGCATAAGTGGTTTTGTTTCACAACAATTTAAAGAACTTGTAAGAAAAAACTATTAAACAGTTCTAGAGGCTTGGCACTGTGAGAAAGAAATCTTAAATTCTCAGTTTTGAACTTCTCAGCATAGTTTGCAAATCCTTAACAAGACTCGCGTAAATTCGGACGCATATCTTTGAACTGAATTTCTTGAAAGAAAATTTCGCTGCTTTCTTTTAGTCCTACCTTTGGAAATTTCCGAAATCTTCAATATTTTCAGAATCAGGTGGTTTTCTGCCTTCTCGAAAATTAAAGAAAAATTCGAAAAACTTAAACCATTGTAATTTCCACAATTTTTGAGAGCATATGGAGTAATTTTCAAGAAAGTTATAGTATATGACTATCTAGCGTTGTGGCGTTGTGGTGCAGTGTTGTAATCCTCTGACATTGCAGCCAGAACAGTCAGGCGGAGTGGGTTCGAGACGCGGTAGGGCCTCACCACTTGAGCGTCATGACGACAAGGGGTCGCGGCCTCGATTAGCGATTAGCTACTTCTGCGATCCCAGTGCTTGGCGCTAAAAACTGCAACTTCACCCTCTTCACCTTCACGTCTATAATATGGTGTCAAGCACAAAGCATTTCATTCTTCAGGTTTAAGATTTAGACACTCGATGACGTCACATCCTCAAATAAAACGAATCGTATATACGTTATAATTGTGAAATTATTCACGATTTATAAACAGTTCAATGGCGGAACTGTAGTGGAGTAGCTAGAAATTTTTCCCAGCATTTCAGTTCAAAGAATTAGGTTCCAGAAGTTTACATTAACCATTATAAGGAGTTAGGACCAATCCTGAAAGCCTCGCATGGACTGGCAACTTCTTGCAATATGCAATTTCATACCTCCTGAATATCACCTTCGTACAACCAATAGACCAACTTACGATAACCTGTGTAACCAAATCAATGCAGAACGGCTTAAAATAAACAAAACCGAGATACTTACAATGCACGTATTGATGAGAAGGGCCGCAACCTTTTCAACGAGTATCGGTTCGAACGTCAGCAGGAGCTATAAATGATGAATTAATTCAATAAATGACCAGCTTCGAGAGAAGGATGAAACAATTACTGATCGAAAATAAAGCTACAGAAACATTTTGTTTAGAGTACAGAATCTACAACGTTTATGGAAATACTCTCGTACTAACATTTAACGTTTAAAATCTTCATATGACATATTCAAAAATGACAGTCAAAGAATAAACATTACCTTGTTTTATACATCAAATACAAGCCTTAGAACTATTTATGGGGGTCGAATATCCTCAGCTTGTCTCAGACGTCGACCACACAATTTTTGCATCTAGCAAGTGCATGATGTTACTTTTTGATCATATCATATTTTATGAAGTTACGCACTTCCAGAGAGAAAAAACTATGCTCAATAGGAAAGAGTCCTCTCTTTATAAATGTACTGTACTAAGTCGGAAAAATGTCCAGTCAAAGAGTCATTTTGATGGTACTAACTTCAGCTAACTCACCTGGACTAAGTGTGGCAGACATGATGCATCTGAAAGCATTCTTTTGGCTCTTGGTAACGGCCTGACGATTGCTCCATCGGTGTCCCTATGCAGAGAAAAACATTCTAACATTTCCTACATGTGGCTATTCAAAGATATTCCTGCTTTAATTATTAATTATGATCAGGGAGATGAGGTATCTAACTTAAGTTATGATCTATTTATCAATTTGATTCTATTGATTCTTTATCAATTTCTAATATACATTGATTTTTGTTGGGAACAAAACTGCACTTTCATCTGGATGGCAAATGGAGAACACTGTATTAAAAAGCATAAAGTTGAATGCTAAATTGTGCTTGAATGCTAAATCAAGTCACTTGGGACACGGGGATTGAAAGGACAAGTCGGAGATGGTATGATTGATGATAAATACAAGATCACACAGTTTCCAACTTTTATGGTTATAAACTATATACTTTTTCCCACCATTTCTCGTCTTTTCTCTGTGAAATCGTGTATTCAAATAATAACCAGAGGATAGAGACGTCATAAAAGCAAGGAATCTGTGCCTTTCTGACAACACACTAAACGAAGACGAGGCTCCCTTTCTTACTTCTTAATCGCTGCTAGCCTCTTTGCTTTTTTGATGAAAGAATAGCGAGGAAATCGCAACGATATTTGGCCAAAATTCGCAGATTTTTAACTAATTTACAGCTGTTTCGAGCGTAAAAACGTGGAAAGACGTTGATAGTTCGCGGAAAGTTTGTTATCTAGCATTAATGATACCAACCCTATTTAATAACGCATTCACACAGACACAGTTAAACCAGCCTTATCTAAACCAGATTAAAATTTCAGCTAATCAAATACTGTCGATCTGTCAGATTATGCAATCATAAGACTCTATTCGATAACCATTTGGTTTGGTGTAAACTTGTTTTACTTGTAAGTGTGAATGCGGTATAAGACTACATTAAAATGCATTCTGGGCATATACGTGCATTTTGGCGTAGAATACCGCCCGTAAATGTTTGAAGCCGGCACTTCAGATTTTTTTAGACATCTTGGTGATAAATTTAGGAAGCAATGCAGAGTGTAAATCGGATCAAATCATGCACCTATTAGGGTACCACTTGCAAATGTCAATCAGCATGTTCATGCATGTAATTGCCAACTCGGATTCATTCATTATTGGGATGCCTGTTGCCATAAGACACCATTTCAGTTGAGACACACTGTGTAGTGGCCTCCATCCGTCCATTCCTTGTGCCCAACATTTCGTTGTTGGTCGTAAAGTGCCATCTTTCCATAATGCTTTCATCTAAAATAGATTGATTGAAGCTATGATCTTACACACACGAATAATTAGGGCATAAAAGGTTTACCAAAGATTTCCAATTTATTTTGCAAACAAATTTGCATATTAAAGGTTCAGCTTCAGATTCACATGACTCAAAATTTACCACTAGCAATATGCAGTCCTAAATATACAAAAATAAACTATACAAAGCTGAACTAAAAAGATAGCAATATTGCAGAAAATTAACACAATGTACAAATACATAGAGGAGCAAAATAAATTTAAGGAATTTCTTAAAGGAGGCGCTCTCTCAATGTGTAAACTAATCGAAGAGAGAGCTCCCCCCAAGGAGAGAGCCCCCGGGTTTGTGTCATGTTCTAAGTTTGCGTTTGCAAACAGCAAAAATTCTAAAACAAGCCTATTCAAACTGATGTCCAACACATGCCATGGATAAATGATAGCCGAAGAAAGGATGCTGTGTCCAAGTACAGAGTGTTTCGTAAAAGACCTCCCAGTTTTGAACTCAAATATCTCATGACCTGCTCATCCCAGCAAAACAAATAAGACATTTTCTAAAAGAGTAGTGATACAGTTACTAAATGTGCACTAGCTGATTAAAATGAGCAACGGAAACGAAAATAAGGGGGTTGTCAAATCTGATGCAACTTTTCAGCGTTTCGTAGCAGCCTTTTACAACATCCACATGCAGATTGAAACGCTAGCCATTTTTGAAACACTAACCCCGTTCTGCATGCAGAAATAGGCTTCGATACACTTAAGATGTAGTTCATTTGCAGGATCTCATCGATACTGAGATAAACATATAAATATAGGCAAATCATTTATGTTATAGCCAGTTACATCAGTTGGTGCTGTAAACATTGATTACAAATGCTGAAAAGTTGATTCAAATTTGACAATCCCTCGTGCTTCTTTACGTTGCTCAATTTTAACAAACTAGTACTCATTTTGTAGCTGCATAAATAAGCTTTTAGAAAGTGTTATATCTGTTCTGCTTAGATGAGCGGGTTAAGAAATATTTGAATTCAAGTCTGGAAAGCGTTTTATGGGAAATCCTGTTTGATCCTTGCTCTGTTTATATAGAAGCCTGTATATCACTGCACATTCCCTTAATCTTGATATGATTTAGGAAGAATACTGTGTCGAAATTGTATATTTCACTCGTGAAATAGCATGCTGATTCCACAAGATATCGTGCAAAAGAAATAAATTGGTATCATTTACATCCCTGTCATTTTACTTTGTGAATAGGCCTTTCTCTACTGAGACTCTCTTTTAAGCATTCCCTTTTGAGTCTCTGGGACTAATTAAGACACCATGGACTTAACAGAGCTTTCACGGTAGTCACTCTCATCGCGCTAAAAAGCTCGGAGAATGCCTGCCAAAATGCAACTACGAAAAATGTATATGAACGCTATATAAATGTATCTCAAATCAGATGCCACGTAAAACTGTCCGTGAATAAAAACAATTGAACTGTTTTCATGGTAAATTTTGCGCTTTCATAAATCTCACGAGCCCCTAATTTGTAGCCTTCGCATAGGGTATTCTCGTAAGCTACCTTATTTGAGACAGACTTCAATAATGCATGGCCTGAATATGATGCAAAGGAAGCTCGAACAACGTTACAGACAAGCCCAACAGTTCCATAGAAAACTTGGTCCAAATTCGAGTGGGTTGGTTTGTGTCATAAATTACATATTACCTCTTGGAAGCTATGCGGTCCAAGCCTCTCTTTCTCAACATTTCCATAATACCATTCTCTCTCATTGCCAAACTGTTGTTCCGCAGAGGCTTCGATCATTGTTGTCTGAATGGAAAACACTCATTAGGTTCACTGATGAATCAATTTATGAACCGTTGTTGTCTATAAATTCCAATCAAAACAAAGAATGATACGTTTACATGATACCAGCACAATTTGAAAATGAACAAATTGTTTCGGCTAGGGCTATAGACCTCCATATCCAAAGGAACTTGCACACTGCAAAACATATGCATTGCCATCTTTCCATGAAACAAGAAAATGAAAATGAATTGTCAGTATTGTAGCATTTTGGAATAATCAAACACCAATGAAAATTGTTATAAAAATCATAAACGCGATCTTCCTTGCTATTAATACATTAGGGATCGTCTCCAAATATTCGTATCAAATTCGTATATAGAATTCGTAGCATTATACGATATTGATACAATATTCTATAGGCCGCATACGAATTAATTCGTATCGTCACCTTTTAGAATTCGTATAAATTCGTATACAATTCGTATAAATTCGTATACAATTCGTATGCGATTCGTATGCAATTCGTGTCAAATTCGTATAAGCAAACAATTCGTATCAAAATCATATAAGCAATTCCTACACACAATTCGTATCAAATTCATATCAAATTCGCATCAAATTCGTATCATAATTCGTATAGAAATCACACGATTCGTATGCAATTCTTATCTCTTGTGCGGTATACGAATTAAATCGTTTAACACCTTTCACGCATACGATTGAATTCATATCAATTCTACAAAAGCTATCATATATTCTATAATTTTATATTCTATAAAATTTATATTTGTATAAAAACTATAAGATAATTTGGAGACAATCCCTTAAAGAAATCAAAATATGCACAATCAGACGAAGAGACAGACTAATCTACATGGATCGGGCATAAACAAGCCTTAGCCGATTGCGTCTATGACTTTCATGCAAGTCTATGAGCCTTTTGATATTCGTATGCTTCTTGCCGTATAAAAAAATTACAAACACAGTTGGTTTGTTTGTTTGTTTGTTTTACATTTTTTGAGTGGGCTTGTTAGGATTTCTAGCTACTGAAAGCTAATTTAGGGGCACTGTGCATGCCGCATCAAGGCATTGGACCCCTAGTTTAACGTCCCCTCCAAAGGTTTACCTACTTACATGAAATAACCCTAACAAAACTCGTAAAATCTGTTCATCTGAAAATGTTCGACTTGGGAATTCTATCTATATGAATTCCAGTACTAACCTGTAAAGGTATGGTTGCTTTGTTTGTATGAAGATGGGCAAGCACCACCAAGTCAACCAAAATCTTCATACCTCCGGCGTCTAAATATTGTTTCACATTTAGCTGCGAGGGAATTAGATATAAAAAAATTTCGGTGTCGCAATGAACAGATGTTTAAGACGCAAAATGAAACAATGGCGGAGTGAGGAGGCACGATAGCGAAAAATGAGACATGAAGGCACTGAAGCGAGAAATGGTTTCACACATTTCCGCCAGTTGATGGCATTCTAGACGGCAAGACTGTACAAGAAACGTCACTATTCGGCTTGCCTAATAGCTCTTTCAAAAAGTTATTCCATGATTGAAAAAACCTTTCTAATAACAATTTCCTCAAATTTTGATAGATCTATAAGAACCTTGCAAATTCCAATATAATCTTTGCCTAAAAATATGCAACCACAATAAAATCTTGATGTTAATATCTAGAGATTTAGATAAAAGTAAAGAAAACATTAGCACAACTGGAGAATGAGTTCTATTGAAAAAAAGACTCAGGTGTACAAATGGCTGCTTACTTTGTTCCTCAATAATTCCCTCAGGAAAAGTAGAAGTCTATCTCTTTCAAGTTTGTCAGAGCTCTGCAAGATAAATAAATAAGTGGACAAAATACTTTAAAGATAAAGCTTCCCGGGGGCTACTTTGCTTTCAATGATACGGGGGTGTGCATTCCAGGAAATAGTATTTTCCCCCGACTTTAGAATTTCCCCTCGAAATGATAGCCGGCTTTAGAAAAATCAGCGAAAAGTATACTCCAAAACGTTAAAAATTTCATAAAAAATCAATGAAATAACACTTTTGACAACCGGCTTTAGAAAAATTGCCTTATTTGATACCCGGAGTTAGAAAAAAAAGAGGCAAAAACGACCCACAATAGCCGGGAAAGAGTGCATATCCCGTCAGCAAAATACATTACGTACCCCATCCGGGTAAAACTTCCTTGAAACAAATTCAACTTCAAATGGTATGCAACAGCATCAGTTTGCTGTCTGCCACAAATCAGAAGTTGGAAAGGATCTGGATGTAACTGCCACATATGCATGACTTAAATAGGGTAGAACGTAATTCGAGAATTGTAAATAGGGTAGAGTTTGCCTTTATTAGCATCAACTAGCTGTTCTTCTAGCCAACTGTAAATTGTATTATCATTATTATTATCATATCATGCCTGAAAGCAAGCCGTGGAGGAATAGGACTTTTTGGGCAATGGCAGTACTCGTCGTTGCTGTTCTCTCGGTAGGGTATCTGTGGTTCAGCATTATTACCAATACTAACCTGTCCTTCAGTGTTTCCCCCACGTATAAGAACCTAAAGGCTGAAATTTTCAAATCAGACCCCTAATTTTAAAGAAGTAATCCATCGTAATCATATGCATCGATTCATTACAGTACAGGGACCAAAAGCCTTGGTTCCTATTCACAATTGTTTACTGTATAGCAGAAATCCCCCTTTCAGATACATCCCCATGAAAAGAAGGCTGTCAGGTAAAAAACTGAAGAAAGAGATGCAAAAAGACCTTACTTTGTCAAGCATGCCAACAATGAATTTTGTATCATTGAAAGATCCAATTTCCTCATAACATCGCCCATACACTTTGGCCATCGCCTGCAAAGAAGCAAATTATTTTCGTTGTTTGACAGTACCAGCTGAACCAAAAAGCTCGGTTGTTTGTAAAATCACAGTAACTAGTTTATTCAATGAATATGCATGAATCAAGTTTCCCTGACAATGGCAAGACCAAAGCATTGTCGCGATCTTTATCGCATTTTTATGAGCAAAGAAGCATACATAAATTTGACTTACAAAGAACTTCGTTCTGAAACGGCTGAAACGGGCATACAACATTCAGTCAAATCGCAAAGTAGCTCTCACACAGAACAAGACGCAAAGGCATCTTTGTATCTCTCGATAGTTACACGAAATGAATTCTCAAACAAAACCTAATCATTTTAGATGTCATGTCAATACATGTCTACACAACATAACATCCATTACCCGTAAAAAATCGTCTTTAAGTATCGATCGGTGTGAAAAGTTTCTTTACGATTTCATCAGCTGATTTTATGCCTTTGGTCAGGAATTTGCAAACAACTTTTGCATATAAGTCGCATTCTCCAAAAACACCAGACAATTCTAAAAATATTTCAATCCTGCTGCTGTAGACCAAACATCGATTCATTCCAGTCGATCCGCTAACCTGGGTGCTATCAATTTTCAAGCGTCTGAAGTTTCTTGGCGCAATGAATAGTCAAAGGCCACCAAAAAGTTTCTTTTTGTCAGATAAAATCGTTATACCAGCATACAGGGAATAGGTAAATCAGAACATATGCAGAACGTGTCCTTCTTCCTGTCACTCGGATCTTATCAGATCAATTTATCTAAGAACGGTTTGAAAGACGCAAGGAACAGACTTTGAGCCAGCCTACAAGAAAGCTCTGCGTAGGAGCTAGGAATGTTGAAGCGCGAACGAAGCGAGCGCTTAACTTCCCAGTTTATGTAAGAACTGTTGTACCCAAATAACAGGACCCCTTGGTTCTACAACACCAAAAGTGTTTCAAGACATTTACTCTGAGGGAACAAACAGTAAAAGACTGAATACTGAAAATCGACATGGTAAATGGCAGACTCACTTGAAGACACAAAGCTTTCATCTCTGGTTTGGTAGTGAGCAGGAAACGATGATACAAGTCATTGAAGAATTCGACTCTGAAAGAAAATATTTCCATTCTTAATCAATTTGAAGAATTAGCGTCAACAAACTGATATTTAAATATCGCGCAGCAAATTGAAAAAAATTGGAAAATCTCAATCTTCTACTTCACAGAAATCTTGAACTTTTAGAGACTTAAAATTTCGCCAGGAATAAAAAATCTTTATGCTTCAGGGGTGGTACTTTCATTCTTCCGGGGGGGGGGTATAAAACGCGCAAAGTATGTAAAAGTTATCGTTTTAAGGCAGAAATATTCGTGAAATTTGAATGTGACATTGTGCTGTTTTCAAAGGTTTCTTAAAGGGGCTTTCTCAAGAAAATCTCTCACATCCAAAAGGGAGAATTTTAGGATTTTAAGATGCATTTGAATATGTTATGTTCAATACTACATAAGATCTAAAGTGGTGTCGCCCATTATGCCCACGTCGTTGCAAACTTTTGAATTAGGTCCTCAAAGAGATATCAATGACAACACGAAGTAACAAGGTCATATCACCAACTAATGGAGAAAAACATCTGAGACTATAGAATCTCTACACGAACTCTAAATACTGATTTTAGGTGATTTTTAAGATGGGTGCTAAAACAGCATTTTCTTCAAGTGTCGCTCATTATGGCCGAGTGACAAACAAGTTACACTTCTCTTCCAGTGAAAAGTTTAAATATGCAAAGCAGTTTTAATTACTGTAATTTGTTTATCACTAAGTACTTAAAACGCAAACCATTCAATAAGACTTTGCCTAAACCTGGACTTCTGGCAATTGAAATTGGTTTATTGATTTTCAAATCAATATGAAAGATTTTGACCGAATTTAATGGTTTTCAGAAAAAATTTGCATGTCAACTTTTTGAGGAAACTAGAAACTTCCTGGAGAATTGATGGGTGTGATATGCGACAAAGATTGCAAATAGCAGCGCTTGGATTTCATAGCTGTAAATCAATTTGAGATTAATTTGTTTGGTTTTAGTGAAGATTTCCTTTCAAGAGACAGGACTCCCGAAGAATGCAGCCAGATCGGAAAAATCTCAAACCACATAGTGCTGATCAAAGAAAAGGAAAGAAGGGACTTAAACATAAACATAAAATTGGCAAATACTTCAAGAGTTGATTAGGGATGTGCACAGACTATCTCATGAGGCTTCATTGCAAATGAAATGAAGCTTTAGTGATGGTCAAATAATCATAAAACTGATGTCAGCGAAGATTTTCGGCGCAATTGTAATTTGATCAATAGTCTTAGAGTATCAGAGATCTAATTTCTCTTCCTAATCGGCTATAATGGGCGGCTGGCCATAATGGACGACACCATTCTATTTGCCATTGTTACTGTCTCGACAACCAGGGAGCAGAAGCCTTTCAAACAAGGGTTTTTCACTGCGCAGAAATATTTGAAGGCACCAAGGTCTGTAAATATTGTCTCTGTTTTCAAAACGTATTTAGATTGAAGTTAAGAAACTCACGCATTGATGATCGGATATTCATCCGAATCTTCTTCGAGAAGAACACGCAAATAGTAATCGCCTGGATAAAATAAGAAGAAATTATTTATCAGTTGGACGAGAAATAAGATAAACAAGCAAATAAAGTGAAATATAAGCACTTTAATATGACTTGAAAAAATCATGATGTTTCGCGCAAGGTCTATTATATTCTTATTCAATACATTCAAACAAAAATAACTTTAATTATTGTTCACTACAAAAAAGTACTCAAGTATATAGGTAGTAGAAAGGTCCGTCTAGCAAGATTCTTCAAAGGCCGCAAGATATTTGAATAACATGACATTCCAACACTACATTTAAAGGATTTTTCGGGAGATATGGGAGGGAAAATCACACTGAAAACATTGCTATCGACAAAAATTTCATTGTGACTTTCAAACTGTTTTTACAACGGTGCTTCATTCGAAGTCCTACGTGGCATAAAGGGGGGGGGGGCAGCAATACTCAATTCTTAAACAAAATTTTCTATTGCTCTCTTTTGTGCTGAATTGAATTCATTCATCAAGCCTAAACGTTATCTGGCGAAAGTAAGTTGCTGTATAACATACTTTCATAAATTTCGATAAATTCTTCGTAAAAGAGGAAAGATAAACGCAATGAATCTGGGTCTTCAAAACAAAAGGAAGAACGAGATGACTCGAGAAAGCAATTATGGAGAACATCGGGGAAGAGAGGGTCTAAGGAAGAAAGGGGGAGAGAAGTTCAAAGACACATTCAAAACCTTTCACCGAAGTAGAAGAGAAGAAATCTTCCAACTAAACATAGATCTATGATATGAACAACATTCAAGAATATCGCCATTCACGTAATTTCGTCTCAAAGACAAGCTCCAAACTAACTTTACATTCACCTCTTCTTTCAACAGAATTAAGATCTGTCAATTTCTGCTGAAAGTCTCAAAACTAATTTGAGTCTGAAAAGAAATATCAGGAAAAATACCTTCTCGGGGCTAAATGAAAGTTGCTTGGAGCCATTTATGGTTTGACCAAAATCTAAAACATGTGATAGTAACATTACATACCTATTTTGATTTCATCAGAAAGACAAGGGTAGTGGACTTCAAATTCTTGATGATTCCATGATATCAGGCGATTACCACTCAGGTCCTATGATAAATGACATTTGTATTTCAAAATTTGCCAACTGATTTTCGAAACTGTGTTCCTTTGTTTGAACTTCTATGTTTCAACTAAAGCTCCGTTAGAGCCACTAACGACAGTATTTTTATCAGTAATAGTTTCATTGCAGTTCGGGATCGCAAATCTGTCTCCAATTAGATTTCCTTTCAAAATCAATTAAAGGAGAAGTCAAAAAGGTACATTTACTGAGCCTATGATTGCGTGAATGGATAGTGGGAAATCAAAAACCCCACCACGAAAGGCATTTACAATTGAAAATGAAAATATGATGAAAAGAAAAGTGAGATGCCAAACAGAAATAAGTAAGAGAACTAAATTGCAAAATTTACCTTATCCATGTCAAAGACTCTCATTTCAGCATCTAAAGCTTCTTTCAATTCTTCTCTCGTCTACAAATAAAAGATGGAAATCTCATGAGAAACAGAATATAGCATAAAGCTAGGAGAGAGGTGATAACACCATGAGACACTGCAAAGATGTTAACAGAGTTTGAGAAGGATTTCATAAGTACCTAGAAATTTGCAGATGAAATGGAAAATTTGACCACAGGTGGCAAAAAATGTCAAACTGATTGTAAAAATTGCTTACTCACATTGCATTTTTGTTATTTTTCCGTCATTTTCTTTCCCTGACCATGCTCGAACGCTGTTTTGACAAAGAAACCCCTTCGTCTTTAGATTTTTGGCAATTGTGAAAAATGGGCCTATTTTCCAAGATCACGTTAGAGCATGGTTAAGGGAAGAATATAACAGAAAAACAACAAGAAGTATAAAATCAGTAAGCAATTCTTTTTCAATTATTCTAATACTTCATGCCATCTGCGATTAGACGGAAATGAATAGAAGTTAGAGTTGATACATACTAGCATGTGATCAACTGGCGTGAACAGTTTGAGCTAGACTTGTTGCATTGTTTTCCCTTCAACGCAGTCAACGCTGAACTAGTCGCACAGTTTCATGTGATCAGTTTCATTAAAATCAAACCAGATATCCTTACCAATGGAACTGGGAAACTTTAAACCATAATGCTTTGTGTTCCGGGATAAGTCTTCCAATCAAATATCTGTGATTCTTTTTGATGCGAAGTCCCTAGCGATCCCTAGCACAATCTTCTATTGGCAGGTAGAATGAAGGGAGGATGGTTCATTTGGCACAACGTTTAGTAAAACAAAACAAAAACAAAGAGAAGCTTATGAAAACAATTTTGAAAGGTGATGGGACGGTATTCTGAAAGCAAGAATGGCATCTCCTCTTATCAGAAGTTTCGAACAATGAACAAACAATAAACGATTCAAATAATTGTTGAAATTATCAATTTAAATAGAATATCGTGCTGCATATGAATCCAAGGGTGCCTAACTCATTGTATATAATCGTTATCTTGTCCTGCTTTAGTGAGACAGGACAGAGAGCAAAAGCTGTCCGCTAAAGATGACATGAGAATATTTTGTTGGTTTCAAATTCCAGTATTTTTGTGTTAACATGATATATACAATATAAACTGTTTACGCGAGATGACCACTGGGAACCAGACAGCGCGACTTTTGATTGGTCAACGCTAACAAAGGTTGAAAATCACCGTAAATATAGAAACTCATTACACAGATTAACAGGGACAGGAATTACTCTGTGTACTATGTCACGAAAACGGGAATAGCAACAAACACAAGACGCCCTCGGAGTACCTTGGAATTCCAAATCAGAAGTGGATTTGAGTGGTCTCTGCCAAATCTAAAGAAAACAAAAATTTAAAATTACAAAGGGCACTAGTCGAGTTAGCCTATGGCCGATGAAATTATAACATGAATTCAAACTAAATGTGTAACTTCAAAGCAGAAACTTCTGATCATGTTTCCTTACTCACGGCACAATAAAATAACTGCTTTGGTAACATTTACAAGTGAGTTTGTCACAATTCTTTCTGGTTTTTTACATCCATCTGAAATGTTACAATGCAAGGTTACAAACTACTAAACTTTATAATTACTATACGACTATTCCTTAATACAGGGACGATACCACATGGAGCAACAGACAATGACTACCCTGTGGTCTTAACACAAAGAGATATCCAACCTAATTACAAACTAAATATTCAATTACAGATAGCTAAACATAAACGATCACTACAAGCTAAAGGTAGATACTGACGCCTGTTTCACGTTAGACACCAAGCCTATTATAGGTGCACTATGTTCATAATGAAGGATTAAGGTTCTTTCTGACCACGTGCCAGAAAAATTATCATTGTTAGAATACTCACTGGAAATAAAACAGATCCCAATTTGCTTCACTTTTGATACGCTGTCTTCGTTTTCTCAGAACAACTGGCCTGTCTCTGTTTGGCTACAAGACGAAATTCAAAAAAGTCTTGAAAATGGGAGACGGATTGGTGCAATGCGGAGGAGTTACATTAAACTTTAAGAACAACGACTACCAGTTGAATACAGCATCGCAAGACTAAGCCACAGTTCTATCAAAATGCAACTGCGCACTTACAATCTTCACTTATCAACAACTAAGTACATCAAATGTTGGACTGCGTATGCTAGTGGGTTAACAACGAGTTTAATCAAACGCATTTAACAAGTGAGATTTGGTATCTATTTTACAAAATATGAAAGAAAGTCCCTCTGCCATTCATGACTTTTGGGTTTTCAAACAAGCTTTCTCTAAAATGCCCCCCCCCCTCTCAGATGCTCTTCTAAAGCCTTGCAAACTAAATATATAACTGGAAATTTCCATGATTAGAAATCACCACAAGATACAAAAGGGTACCACAGCCTCAAAAATGATAAAGATTACTGTATCTACATTTGATTTGCGCTATTTCGATCATCCAAGAAAAAGGTTTCTGTTGTACGATCTCAAATTCGATGGCTTCTCGTGAACCTTATTTATGCAGGGTCATGGGACTTACGTCGTTCTTTGGCTTCAGTCCGACTTTCTCGCCAACTCGTTCCCTCCAATGAGTCAGGAATTTCTCCAAATTTCGTGGCCTTTTACCTTTTGAAGAGCCCTGAGGAATGTGACAAAAATTCTTATTATAGACTTGAAAATGACCTGAGGTGCTTGGCGAAATCTGAAACCTAGAAGAATCATAAAAGAAACAATAAAAGCAACAGAAATAACAATGAAAGGATAAATTAAGTTTTTCATTACAACAGGAGGCAGAAATTGCTAAATATACCCCTGGCCCTACAATTGGACAGGATTCCATTTCTTGGCTACTAAGCTCGGTCGAGTGAGGTCAAACTCCGGAACGGTGACCTCGAATGACTGACCTCAAAACTTGCCTCGTCGTCCTTTGGAAGGGACGTTAAACTAGGGGTCACGTGCCTGTATGCGGCATGTACAGTAGGCCTAAATTAGCTCTCAGTAGCTAGAGATCCTGACAAGCCCAGTCAAAACAAATTGAAAACAAACAAACTTGCAAAATGTTTGTGACATTGCTGTTTCAATGTAATCTGAAAACTCAATCGGTGCTGGACGCACACGCGATCAACCATTTTACAAACAGCCGCTACCAACTTTATTATTCAGTGTTAGAAATACTTGATACCTCGGCAGCTTTTAAGTTATCACGAACATGCATTCTGTCCAGTTCAGATTCAGGAACCTACACAAACAGGACCAGAAATAAAAGAAAAACACAGAAGATACAGGGTCTGATGCAATATAAGTTATGTTGCTACAATATTTAAGATTACAGTAATCCCCGTATACAAGAAACTACTTCTCTTAGAGCCAGGAAGAGGTTTCTATTCTAAAAGTACTGACACTAATTTAAAGGTATAGAGGTTCTTCTTTGAAGGGTGCCTCATGTAGGCCCTTCCGGAGTCTTGCAAAGATGTTCAGCCCTTTTATTTGTTTCGGCAGCGTCCTTATAGACCTAATAACTAATAGACCTTTACACAAAGTGAAGTTCCAATCGAGGTGAAGCCTGCATTCCCAAAAAGAAGTAAATTTCATTGCTGCAAACAAGGCACTCTGTTTCCAAATCTAAACATTGCTAACAAATTGCATGGGTTGCCGTTAGAGACGCACGCCGTTGGGTGACTCAAAGCGAGGCGAAACATGCAAGTCAATATTTCAACAGAATGGTGCGATTTTGTGTAAAGGTCTATTGGGGAGGAGAATCAAACTTTAAAGTCAACCGGGACCAAAACGAATTTAATAACAGCAATCAGAAATCAACTTCGCTACCCCTGCAATAAGAAGCTGTGTTTCATCAAACTGACACATGCTCTTATTGCAAGGTGCATAATTTAGGAAAGACAGCCTCTAGGTTCCTATTTTGGTAGATTCATATATGCGGGGATTTATTGCATAATTCTTTACTAATTTCAAAACCATGCATGTGAGCACGGGCCTCAGATCTTTGAAAGGGTGGGTTTAAAATTCTATTACATTTCTCTTTGAATTAAAATGCTTTAAAGGAATTCTGGATAATTAGCTGTAAAACTGCAGTGGCAATTTTTAATACCTTGATTAGTTTCAAAATGGCGGCATTTATCAATTTTGAGGCTGTAACATCATTAAATTTCTAAATCCTTAACCAGCAGACCTACGGATTTCTACTTGCCGCCATGTTATAGACCTTTGAAAACTATGGCTTTCCTTAGAGTTTGTCAATTTTCTTCAAGTAATTTAGGATTTACGATGATTTTGATTTTTTCAAAATTTGCGATGAACTATTACCAAAATCATCAAATTGCCGCCAATTTGAAAATAATGTCGATATAAAAAAATTACCACGGCAGATCTACAGCGAATTCCCAAATGCCTTTTAAGTCATTCAAATCATAGAGAAATGTAATACGATTTTACACCTACCTTTTTAAAGATTTGAAAGATTTCAGGCCTATACTTTGCATGTGGCTGAAAAAGTATCAGAGAATATATAATAAAAGAAGAACATTGTGGCCACTTCTTGTTCATGAAGAAACAGCTGAAGGCTTGATACAGTATAGAGAAAAGATTATATCACAACTGCTTGTAAAGGTAGGTCTGTATCTACGTGACAGACAGGATTCGACAATCTTCAACCAATCAGTCAACATTAAAAAAAGAGTGCGAATGAAACCGTGGTACCTCGTCTGTTGAATCTAGGTAATTCAGCATTCCAGCAGGCTACAATCAAAGAGGATATAACGTAACTAACGCAATAAACATAAAAAACAAGAGCAATTGGGCAGGCTTGCAAAATCTACTTCTTCCCTCACTCTTATTACATAATCTTATTTGTAGCAATGTTCATTCTCCAACAGTTTTCAGCTCAAGGTTGAACAAACACATACTAATGGCCAAATTAGGTTACACCTCTTTTTGCGACCACCTAACTTTTTGCAACGCAATGCTAGCCATGAGCCATTGCAATTCTAATGAAATGCAAAACAAAGAGAAAACCAAGGCCAGAAACGAATTTAATATCATTACAAGGTCACATTTGAGGCCGCAAAGCACTATGGTTGGCTACGAGTCTTTAACATGGAAGTGATATGCAAACTACCAAAGCATACAAAAGGCATACGAGTCAATGTTCAATTAATTTCTGCCAGAGGAACTTCAAGGAATCAAATTCTTACCAGTGCCCTTTTCAGAAGAGCCATTGCAGTTGGATGACCTGTAACCCATAGGCCGACGAGATGACGACTGAGTTGCCTAATAAGGTGACAATCAACAACATGAGTGCTGCTAGGAAACATGGGGGGAATTTAAGGTTGTTCCAAGCTTATGATGCTGAACAGCCTTGCATTGAGGTCCTAGGCACGAAAGGGAAACGTGCATAGGTTCCAAGCCAAAGCAATATATCAATAATTATGTAACAACAGAAACCGAATGGGAATAAGAGGCCAACTTCAGAAGATTGCAATTCCGTTAAAACTGAAGAGCCTCCAAGAAAGAATACAGAACGCCAAAAAAAGCCACTGTCTGGCCTACAGTAGGGCGGAGCGCACTCTACAAGGACCATCGTACCGTTAGAGTAACAGTAATTCTAGATATGCCTTTAGAGGCCTACAAATGAAGTCGGCTGAACAAATGATAGAAATTGCAATATTAAGATTACTAATCTATGAGAAGTTACCTATTTGTGAGAAGTCTGCTATCATTTGTGTTAATTGTAAACATTGCAGTATGCAAATGCCTAGGCAGAGCTCCTTCAGCAAGGGCCAGATCCTGCATTCTCGCAGCAATATCTGCATCACCTTCCTAAGAGATATGAAAGGACAGATCATATTAGTAATACCAAGGAGATGGATGGGTGCAGTCATAACTTCCAAACGCAAAACCTAGATTTTCAAGAGTCAGGAGTTATTGCAGCTGTAGGGTCGCACTGATTTTACACAGATCCTGTAGGTATTTGATAAAAGATGACAAAGTTAATTCGTTAAAAACTGGCTAACTTCGAAATAAAACTTGGTATAAATTGATAAAAATTTCTGGTGAAAATCACTAGTATGCTAAATTATGCTTTATTGAGTGACGAAATCATTCGAAAGAGCTTTAATATCTATCCGTAGTTAATCGCTTGTACCAGTGGCCTATTTATTGAATATCTATTCTTTATTATCTTTTACGCAGTGGCCATGGGATGGTCAAACAGTTTTGCCGTCCTAGGTATCGTCCTCGTATTGCACAATTTTAACTTGCATAAAACCATTAAGGGATCGTTTCCAAATTATCGTATAGCTTTATACGAATTGATACGAATTTCAATCGTTTGCATGAAAAGGTGTTATACAATTTAATTCGTGTAGCCGCACAAGAGATGAGAATTGTATACGAATTGTTTGATTTCTATACGAATTATGATACGAATTTCATACGAATTTGATACGATTTTGATACGAATTGTGTATACGAATTGCTGAAACGATTGTGTTACGAACTGTGTTTACGAATTGCTTATACGAATTTGATACGAATTGCATACGAATCACATACAAATTATATACGAATTTATACGAATTCTAAAAGGTGACGATACGAATTAATTCGTATGCAGCATATAGAATATCGCATCAATATCGTATAATGCTACGAATTCCCTATACGAATATGATACGAATATTTGGAGACGATCCAGTGGCATAACAGAGCAGTTCGGGCCCTTAGTTATTCGGCAAACAGGGCCCCCTGAAGCAACAGGAACATTAGCAAAGGTGTGCCAAATTCCCAAAATCAGAACAATGTTTTTACCGGCAAATCATTTTAAATGCAAGCCAAGCACACTAAGATACCCATATAGTCGGCGTTTGTGGAGGATTTGTATATCAGGGCACGTCGACACAAGAAACTTTCTGGACCCGGCGAGCCAAGTTTGGGAACATGGTATCCCTTTGGAAAATTTTTGAGCCACACCGTTCATGTCATCGGAAAGTACATCTCTAGTAGATTGGTTGCTGTCGATTGGTGAAAAGGACTATGATCGACAATCACACGAAATTTTTGAAAACTGAGCCTAAGCATCGTCCAGAAAGAAGTTTTTATCAAGTAATCTGGTAAAAGCGTTATGTTTCCTAGGAGATAACAAAGCAGCTTTTGAACAGCTTGCGATTCATGGCATAACTAGAACTTCACTCACTGGAAACTTTAACTAGAACTACACTCACTGAAAATCGTGAGGGGCCCCTTGGGGGCCCCCAAAGCTCGGGGGCCCTTAGGACTTGCTCTAACCCCAACCACCGTGCGTTACGCCACTGAGACGATCCCTCCCTAACGAGCCTCCATAGAGTATGGGGTTGCTAGGTCATGTGAATTTCTGATAATCTTCAGACTGTCAAGGCTACGTTTGAGTTTCTACCTTGTGGCTCGTTTACAGACCTATAATTGCCTTGATTGCAGTTTGCAAGAACTGCACGAGTATCTTAAGACAAATAAGGAAAACTATGGGCCAACAGCTTTCATCCTTTGATTCTTAAACTTTGAAAAAGGTCTCCAATCAAATACCTAATATACCTCAATAACAGCTTTCATGACCATACCAGCTCCTTTTACAATGGCTACTGACTGATGCTAGAAGGAAAAGAAAATTGAATTGTTGAATGATGTTAAGTAAGCGAAATATGGAAAGAATCACGAATGTCATTTCCTTACTCTCAAGCAAATATTCAAACACTGAAAGATATTACTGCATAGGAGTAGAAAAGATCGAGTTTCCTCCAGAGGAGAAACTTAGCAAGGAATGTAGTATGACACCTTTACACTGATCTGATTCGTTATTCAAACTATTCTCAACTAAAAAGAATATTTCTATCGTAAACATTGCCTTTGTCTTCGATACAGGAAAGAATATTAGTTTGGATTCGTCTCCTTGGATTTGTCAACTTTGGAATACAATATGGAATGAATACGAACTATGATAACACAAATAATCATCGCAATAGATGATTACGCTTAAAGATGGCGGCAAGGAACCTTTTACCAAGATGCACTGCATTCTTTAATCGAATTCCTGTAGAGTAGTTAAGAAATCGTGATTAGCACAAAATGCACCTTGGTCAAAAGTTGCTCGCCGCCATCTCTAGCGTCTATTTTTCTTCTTCATTTCTATCCTTACTGTTCAAACCCTGAGCTCACTTCCTCACCTGAAACAGCCTGAAGAGGCATCTGCCAAGACCTAATAAGAAAGGAACGTCTATTGTTAATAGATCGAATTATACACGACATAAGATAGTCAATCTATATATATATATATATATATATATATATATATATATATATATATATATATATATATATATATATATATATATATATATATATATATATATATATATATATATACATATATATATATATATATATGCTGATAATTCGTAAAATCAACGCTGAGCACTAACAGAAAATAGATCTTGTAAATCTAATAACAAAGACCTGGATAAAACATGTAAATAATGAGACTACTACAAAATACATCTATAATTTCAACGTTTTTGCAATTTGAAGAGATCATTAAAAGTAATGAATGCAACTTAAATGGTGCACCATACCTGCAACCATTTCCAATAGTGTGTCGAATTGTGTTCCGTCAGTTGTTTCACTGTAGAAAGAGCAGAAAAGATGGCGCTGTGAGTACGTCCCAAACAAAGTTGTCTTTACCACAAACGTCCTTTGTATGCACCTCATATCAAACTAGCGTATTGTGTTTAATTTACAAATAATTATCTTGCGTTTTCTTTTGTGTGTTGTCTTGGTAGTCCTTTGTGTGTTGTCTTTTATTGTTAAATGTTGATGCACATGGAGTAGTCATTCTATTTTGCTCCTAGTGGTCTCGTGTCCCTGAAGTGCTGTGTAGTAGTATAGTACTAATATGTGGAGTAGATAGTAACTTGTATTCTAAAATTTCATCTGGGTATATAAAAAACAAAGTTGTTGAAACAGCGCTAAATTTTTTCACTATTGGCGAAGAGCACAGCCCGATACGTTTAGTGCTTAATTACTATGGCGTTTAAAGTGATTTTGGATAGAAATTATCACCTGATTTTGCTAAAGTTCATAATATCAAGCCAAGCAAATCGCACATGAGAACCAAGAAATTTAGAAAAATTCTAAGTGAAATTTTGAATATGTTTTTGAAATCGAAGTGAAAATGAAGAATCCAATGAACATTCCTTTGGTATACCTCCAGTACTTCATGATCAACAAAATATAGCAGATCAAGGATTAGCCTACCAACCAACCAATCAATCAATCAGTCAATTGATCAATCACTCAATCAGTTGATCAACCAAAGGCTGCATGGGAGCGAAGGCTGTATCATACCTGTATGGCGGGCAAAGAGAGAATGTGAGGAAGTCCAGCAGGGCGCTAATGACTAGTGCACCGGTGTTTCGCATCTACAAAGGTAGAGAGAATATTAGCAAATAAACAAAGAAGCGCCGGGCGCAACACATGTCGTAGCTTCGCTTTTTGGCTGACTTGACACTACGACTCATTTCCATACACTTGCAACAACGGATTAGCCTCTTTCTGATTCAATAAGGCCTGCAGCCTCTATCTGATTCAATAAGGCCTGAACAGCTGGGCCTAAACCATCTACGCCTATTTCTCAAACTCCAAAGGCTAAAACACCACAAAAAGCAGTTTCCCAGGACGCTGTACCATAAACTACATAAACAAAAAGTTGTCGCCAATTGGCATTGTGTCAGGTTTTACAGCCCCAATGAGGCCTTCATTGTAGCGACCAGAGCATTAGTTCCATTCAATTAGCGCATCTTTAGGATTGTTGTAGAGCGAGGCTAAGCAAGCCTCATGCTACGGCTGCAGCAGAGCATAGAGAAATGAGTACAGTAAAAACCCGCGTATAAGAACCGAGCGATTAAGAACCAACAAGCTGAAATTCTGAAATTAGACCCCAATATGTAAGTACCCATTCAGCCTGAAATTTGAATAGATTCATAAGCCTACGAGGCGAGGAGGCAGGGGGGGGCGGTAGCCTCCCACAACTTTGGCGAAATCTTAAAAAATCAGCCCCTTTCGGGCAAATTTTTGCCCTTAGTCGGGCAAAAATGCTGGCAAACAATGGGCTTTTTGTAGGGCCGCCCCTAGATTTTTTCTTCCCGTACGCTTATGGATTCTTATTCATAGAGATCATCAAATTAGGTCAAAACTCCGGTTGCTTTGTCAATGAACCTATACAGACTGATACTACCATATGTGCATATCGCAAAGAACTCCAAAGATGCTTTGAAAGCTTTTCATTGTACCCTATAAAATTTCTGATTCTTCCACGAACTGCTGTTGTGGATAAGGCGTCATGAACTCAGGTGCCTCTGAACTGACAGTAAAAAATGTGCTTGAAGTTTGAATCTGAACAAAAGAAATACCTGAAAGCCCTGGATTGTAGGTTCTTATACGCGGGTGTTTACTGTACTTCAAATTATTTGATTTTCGCCAAAAATAACATTGATAACAATGAAATAAAGCTTACGACATGCTTGCTGAAAATGTCGAGCAAATCTTCTAGAAATTTCCTAGATGCAAGGAGTGATGATTTATTCAGTTGTTCTTGTTTGAGGTCGTAATTTTCGTGCATAGGCTGAAAAAGACGCATAAGTAAATTTTTAAACCATTTTCACGGGGCTTGTAGCAATAGTCTTCTAAACACATCCACTAGAAAGATTTCTATTTCCCCAATTACTTTTGCAACAAAAAAAGAAGCGTTACTTTTTTCTTGACATCGATGTCTTCCATGGCATGGGAGAGCAAACTACGAGAAACATACCGAAAAAGCTCTATTGAGCCCTGGGGGGCTTACCCAACTTCGGACAGTCCTGAGGGGGGCTAATTAGAGAGGGGGCTTATTGACAAAATCAAATAACAAGGACATATATGATAGCTTTTCAGTTCTTATACCCCATATTGTGCGGATTCGACATACCATGCAACGCGTCAAATATATGAATTCGACACAATCTCCAGAGAGGAGAGGCTTATCTAAAACTTCGGCTCAGACGGTAGGGACCTATTAGAGACGGGAGCTTAATAGGGATTTCACTTTTTGAACCAATTCTCATTTCTTTTCGTTGTTTTGCAGTGTTCCACACTAGAAATTACTTTATCCCAGCTACAACGTAGGCACATTAAGATCAAAGTCAGTAAAATACAATTCAATCCTTCCTGGAAAACGTAAGCTTGTCTTTTGCAGCTTCAACCCTACAGTTTTAACAACCTACTTAAAGTTCCTCCTCTGTATCATGCCCCCTTTCTCTAATAATTCCTTCCCCTCTGAGCCAAAATACTAAATAAGCCCCAGTCTCTACTAAGCCAGACATTACACATCACTTATATCAAATTCCAGACATTACCAAAAGGTTTTTTTAATTAGCTTAATAAGCTTGCATGTTAATTCTGATAAAAAATAATCATGTATTTTGCTCCTAAAATTGTATGTTGAATCCACAAAATAGGGGGTAAAAGTACTGAAATGCATTTCACATATGTTCTTGTCACTTCATTTTGTGAATAAGACCCTTACACTAATAGGCCTCTTCCCCCTTAAGCCCCCTCTGGAATGTCAGAAATTAAAGAAGCCCACGGGTGCTCAATAGAGCTTTCACGATATGTATTATCTGGAGTTCCTTGCTTCCTTGTGTTTTCTGGCTAAAAGATGCAAGTAATCAGTCTAGGCATCACTTACCTGCATAAGGGCAGCAAGCATGTCAATTGCTGCATGCGTGACACCATCGTCATCCCGCTTTAGCGCTTTCACAATCTTTAAACCAACTTTTTCACGAAACCTGCAACAGCAATAACCATGAAAAATCAGTAACACTCAACAAGAAACATTGCTCAGTGGTAATTCAGTTCTCACAGATGGATATTCAAGTAACTTTATCAAAATTTAGATGTCACATCAGATCTGCGATAACGTAAAATTAACCTGCAATCTTTATCTTTGTTAATTTCTTCGTACGAACCAAACTAAAGTGTGTGTAATCAAACGCGTTGTTCTTTATTACAATTATAACTTATTTCTTCCTTTCAGGATTCAAGATTAATTCGTTTTTCCCTTGCATGATTCAACAGCTTTCTCTCTAGCCACAGGTTTATTTTTGTTGTTATTCTTGTACAAGAGTGAACAGTTTTCTTCCTACAGATTACGGTGTTTTTGTTGCATACCATTTTTCGCTCCTTGTGAGCGAATCCTTACCTATGCAGTGTTGTAAAAGCCTCAAAGCCTGCTTTTGAAGCAACCAATCTTCTCAAAGCGTGAAAGAAAGACTCGAGGTCCTCTGCTGGTATGCTGCTGACGTCATCTACATAAGAAGGCAATGATTTAAAGGAAGTATAGTCTCAAGTATAGTCTAAGTATAGTATAGTCTCAGTTTAAAGGAAGTCTCAATAAGATGTCACTTGCCACCAAAAACAACAATAGTACTGTGCATAGGAATTTTGTGTCACTGCAAATCGTAGATGACGTGTAATTTGAAACGGACCTTAGATTGTAATGAGACTATGAATAATAAAGGCAACGCATATGTAATTCATTTTCAAATAAAGTTACTTTTAACAGTAATGAAAGGACCGGGTTTCCAAAACTAAGGTCAAGACATTACTTGTAGCTTCCTGAAAAAATTTTTACATTATGCTGCTTGCCGTAAGTACAATGACTCAGGCAACTTTGTGGGTTCAGCTTTCTTAGACTTTAAAATCCACTTCATACAAATCGCAAATTGTGACAACAAAAAAATACAGCAAGCAATGAGATACACTTTTGAGGTACTGATTTTTATTCCTTATAGCAAGAAATGTTTGGAACTAATGCATCTCGAAAGTTACACTTTCCAATTACATTATAAGCAGAGAATGGAAAACAAAACAGTTCAAGGTATGTACCAAATCTATCTTTCTGACCAGCATGAAATTATTAGCTTCGAGTACAATGAATGGTGTTAAAAACTTACATTCATTGGCAAGTAGAGCGTTGATAGCCTGAACAATAAGTTTCTCTTTGTTTTCAGCAAACAGAGTCTACAACCAAACATAGAAGGCAGTCAGACAAAACTTGTATCAAAAAATCAAGTGTGCATAGCATTGCTAGGACTAAGCTTAAATTGTCGGAAATAAGGTTTTCAAAATCCCACATGACAGTGACAATTTTCGCCCTGCACCTTTTGGCTTGCTATCCCTGAAAGAAGCAAATTGTGCAAAAAATAGTGAAATTCCCCACACTCTTTGTGGAGAAAATTTTAAGGAAACGGACACTTCCCTCAGATTCATAACAGGTAAATGAATATTTCCAACTCCATTCAATTTCCCACAGAAACTTGTCGATTTCCCCTTAATTTCCATGCAGAAACGATCGGGAAATTTCTATAATTTTGCTGTGAACTGGCAGACAGAATCACTGATGGGTAGGTCAGACGAATTCATACACTCTTTGAAGCATCGTAACACTAAAGGTATAACACTGATTTGAAATTTACAGCTCCGTTGCCTAACTGAGGGTTTGGCATAATTTTAGGACTTCATGTGCAACTTGAAATGCATTGGTTTAAGCTCCTTGAAGAATTCTCAAAGAGTACCTTCCATCGGCTTTTCCCGAAACCACAAGTGACTGGGTCAGTTTGATCGATGTTTCAAAAATTGAAACTGTAAACTAACACTTTTAATAGCTGAGGCATTGCATCTAATGATGCGGAAACTCTGGAAGTGTTATCATGTTAAACTTTGAAATCTGATAACACTTCCAGAGTTTCCGGGCATTAAACTTTGAAATCTAAATGAAAATGAGGCAGCCATTTATCAAGGAATAGGGCTATCGGCTGAGTCCTGATTTCAGAAGACAATAATTCACTTAAATTATGAGGAAAATCCTGAAAATTGAGTTGAAGCAGGAGTAAGGTAAGATGACTGATTTAAGATTTCATAAACTAATGGCATTGCTTTTCCAGCAAGACATTTCAAACTGTGCATAGATTTTTGTGGCTCATCCGGTTCAAAAACAGCTCTATTGTAGAGTTTTATCAAATCGACAAGACTAACTTTAACCAACTTACATCTTGCGTAACTGCATGTAACAGACCACTGTAAGCTACGTTGCTGTTGAACCTTGATACTGCATCAAAGAATTTTCCTGGGAAACAAAGAGACGGATTAAATCTTTAACTAAGTACTAATGTTTTGAGAAGCTGGTCTTGTTTAGAGCTAACATTATGAAAAACACTGTAGGGTGTTTTAGTAAAACGCAATCAAACGATAATTGAAATATGAAAGAATTATGAGTTTTAGTAGATGTATTGCATACCGCCTGACAAACTTTCTCTTTTCAAATGACATGCATTGTGGATACATAAATGTAATTATTCGCCATTTAATTCATAATTTAGGACATATGGCCGATTTAAAGGTAGAATGATATAAGAGCAAACTCAACAACTTTTACCGTAAAAAATTGCAAAACAGATTTTGTCAGAACCATTTAGGCCTGGCAGCACCTGAGGTGATGGTCTAAAGGCCAATTTCCAGTTAACGGAATTTTCCGAGCGGGTGGAATTTAGATAATGGCAAGTTGCTCAGCCGTAACTATCTATTCAATTTCAGAGAGACATTTTCTCCCTCAAACAATAAAATTTCCGCCCGCTCGGAAAATTCCACTGACTGGAAATCATCCTTAAGGTATGGAAGCGACAAAATTCATTCCCACCAAATACATTTATTAAGAACGATAAAATAGCTCTCAAAAAGATGGATTTCTTTCTATGTAAATGTCCCATTACTTTCTCGCATCTAAAATATACCATACTTACGAAAACGTCAATAATAATAATAATAATAATTGGAGTTAGCCTTTTCCAATTTGGAAGCAATTGGCAATCATTGACTGTTGTTACAGTTGATCTTTCATCAAGAGTTACTTTTCTTCAAGCAGTCAGACAAGAATTGACCTTTACTTTTTTTGCTTGACGAGACTGTTCTTTCTGGTATGGAAGGTACTTTTCGGCCTCTTCTTTTGATCCTATTTGTGTGGAAGGTTAACATCTTACAGGGGTGGTTGTTCTCTCATGGTTAATGATTATGAGTCTTTATGTATTGGCCATGGGGTAGTCATTGTTTTTCGCTCCTCATGGTTGCGTCCCCGTAGTGTAGTAAATTAATTAGGGTAGTAAAGTAGAATGTAAGATTTGTATTGTAATGATATTATATGAATAGAAAAAAAACATGTGCTATCCATTATTTCTGTTGTTTTTCATAATAGGTGGTTATATTGACTGTATTAATCATTTCGTAGAGTTTCTTGTTAGTGATTTTATATGACCAATCTATCTCTGTAGTGTTTTCATCGTTATAATTACAATGTTCCTGCTTTCTCTTAAATCCATTCCATATCATGCATCGTAGGAATCTGTTATAAGTTGCATTTAGTTTCGAAAGTTCTGCATTGATAAAAAATTCACTTAACATGCCCAGCCTGGATATCACTGGTTAGAAGATAGATTGTACTTTTAGATGGTATGTGTCAAAACTGCTTCAAATGTTAGAACTTCCCGATGAATCTTAAACAAAGTTCAGCTGTTTTTTTTCTGAGACACCCTGTAGAAATCAAAGACTTGGAAGGATTGCAGTAATTATGCACGCTAGAACACAATCATATATCACCAACAAAATTCAGAACATTCACTAAAACTCCAAGTTAACCCCAAACTTCGTTTTACATAATGCGGCCTACATGACGTGCTTTCAATTTGGTGATTACTTAATATATCAGCTAAACTGAAAAGCTTGACGAAGCAATCAAAAATTTTCTGTGGGCATTATCAAAGTATCGAATTCGCATCACGTTCAAATTTCTCATGCTACTACATGATTACAAACTGATTTTGTTTTTGTTTTTCAATTTTTTTTGAGTGGGCTTGTCAGGATTTCTAGCTACTGAAAGCTAATTTAGGCCCACTGTGCATGCCGCATCCAGGCACGGGACCCCTAGTTTAACGTCCCTTCCGAAGGACGGCGAGGTGAGTTGTGAGGTCAGACCTCCG
Source organism: Aurelia sp. 4 Dawson et al 2005 (assembly GCA_964019985.1). Taxonomy (NCBI): domain Eukaryota; kingdom Metazoa; phylum Cnidaria; class Scyphozoa; order Semaeostomeae; family Ulmaridae; genus Aurelia; species Aurelia sp. 4 Dawson et al 2005. The sequence goes on along the minus strand of OZ026501.1, from coordinate 19,790,596 downwards.
AGGTCACCCATCCGGAGTTTGACCTCACTCGACCAAGCTTAACTTCAGTCACCTGACGAAGACTGTATAAGCCACTCGGCCACTCACCCCGCAAAGGTGCGTTAAGTTGTGCTTTTTGTAGCCTGCATATGCATGCGATTCAACTTCCATCTTTTCAATATCAGCTAAACACTGTGCATCTATACGAAAATATCCTCTCATCGATACAATCAAGAAAAAGCTGTGAATACCAGTAGGCTGTTGCAGGAATCTCAAATGCGTGCTCTCAACTTCCTCATCAACAGTTTTATAAAATGGCGCCATTCTCTGGCCTGCAAAAGAATACTTTTTCAGTACTGCGGTCTTAACAATAACAAAATGAAATTTCACATTAAATACCCTTCTAACAACGATAACGGGAATAATAAAGAAAACACACCTCCCTTTATAAGAAAATAGGAAACTGGCCTGACTAAAAGCTTCCTAAAAATGTACAATTTTGAGTACCGAAGGGTCCTTATCTTTGCAGTTTTCTAATCGTTGGATATCAGCATTGTACATATGTTTTTAACACCATGGTCTAATCTTTGATATGGTAGTTAGTTATATTTGACAATCAAAGTACCGGGTGAGCCAGAAAAAAGTTCCCACTTTTGATAATTCATAACACCAAGACGACACACGGATTTGAATCATTCAAATTCCAGTTGAAAGTCGAAAGATCAAAGCATTTTTGTGATTTTTGTCGCTGTCCTACCATCACTAGGAGTATTGGTAAATTCAACTTTATAAAAATGTCATGGTTGCAAAATGACGGAAAAAAGGCCTATAACATTGATCAAATCGTAAGGTTTCTATTCACACCGAACAATAGGCCATGGGCGTTTCACCTTCTTCAAGAGTTATAAGACATCGATTTTCACACAAATATGAAAGATTTCAATTCTATGGCAATTAATGTACAGAGGATATCTCTCGCCCATGAGAAGTTGCATTTCCTTCATTATTCTGTGCGAGAAGTCACTTATGAATTGATCGATGTTTGGGCCATTTTGCAGTCATTTAGCAACCATGAAATTTTAGTAAAGTTGAATTTACCTATATTTGTAGTGCTGGTAGGATAGCGAGAAAAATCACAAAAATACTTCGATCTTTCGCCTTTTAAGTTGAATTTGAATAATTCGAATCCATGAAGTAGTCTTGGTGTTATGAAGTTTCAAAAGGGGGAATTTTTCTGGCCCACCCAGCATAATATAACTAGTGCTTTAGTAGAGGGCGCTTTGCGAAACTGCTTCCGCTGAAGGGCAACACCGAAGTAAATGAATGAAATGAAATGGTACTTTTTTGGACCCAGAAGTTAAAGGGGCTGGGTCACATAATGTAAAAAACTCCTTTCGGTACTACAATTCTGCAGTACTTTTGAAAAGCCGTATAACAGAGATTCTCCACCAGTTTTCTCAAAACAAAGGTCTTATTTCGAAGATGGACTCTTGAATTTCTCAGAGAAACAAACGAAACACTCATGTGTTGTATGATCGCAGAGATATTGGTGGATTTTTTTAGAGTGACTTTATTGTGGATTCACCCTATCCCCTAAAATCTGTGCAGGACACCATGGCCACTTTTGGGCAACAATATAGGTTACAGAGACAACTGGTTTGTTTACGATTACGTGACGCAACCCCTTTAAACATGTTTTCAGCCACGGCACAGTAAGGATTTAAGTTTGTACTGGGAAAAGAATTAACAAATACCTCGCTTTGTTGGTGTCATTTTTACATGAATGTCTTGATTTCCACTGGCCCTGACTCCATCCATCAAGCTTGCTAGAAGTGCATCTCTAAATAGAACGTGGGGGGAATGGGATGGTTATGTTGCTAAATTTCGTTGGTGAAAGTGTCTATTTCCCTGACTCATTTCATTTTCAAATACCTTTTTGAAGCATGGTGAATACAATCAACAAAATTTAAAACGCAAAGAGGAAATCTAAAGACGGCACAACAGATGTGTTTTACGAGATATAATCAATGTGTCAATCATTATCAATGGAGCTCCGAAATCAGCTTCATTCATCTCAGTATCAACTATTTAGTTTACACATACTATTCATCTGCGAAAGTTTTCCCTTGAGCACTCGCCCATCCGGGAGGAAAGCCACCTCGAAGATACGTCATGCTCAACTCAACCTATACGTGCCAAAGTTGTGGCAAATTGCAAATTAAATTTTACTTATATGTACAGTGCTCGGGAAAACAGTAGAAGAACCACAAAAATACTTCAGCTTTTCGAGTATGTATTAACCAAAACTTGATTGCTTTTAATAGGTCAAGGATTCTTCGCATAACAGATTTTCAAACATATGAAATCCTCCTAGCCTACTCGGTACACGCTTCATGACATCAAAAATTTTTAGTCATTAATTATAAGAAACAAAACATCTGTAAAATATGTGTGATTGGTACCAAGTCTGAAAACGGTAGACTTTGTAGATTGGAAATTAGTATTTGGTGACTGCAAAATTCTCGAAACCGTAGGATTGGTAAGTTTCGAAGACTCTAAAAAGGCAGAAGGTCTGGCAGAATTTCGAGCGATTCTCGTTTGATTTGCAAAGTCTGGTGGCAAATCCACAACTAACCGTTTCAATGTTCCGTATTCCATTGGGAAGCATCTTTCCTTCTATGAAAGGTCTACTGTTTTCAAACTTACGTAAGTGTGGAATTGTCAGTCTAAGGCCCCGTTTACACGGGATCGGTTCCAAATGGGATCAGATCCATTTGGATCCGATCGACTTTTTGAGGGGCGTTTACACGGGATCGGATCCAGAACTGTTCGCGTTTACATGGGAGCGGATCCACTTGTATTTTATGAACGAACTCTCAGCAGCGCTTTAGTAACCTTTTCTCTTATTTTAATCAGGTTCTTTAAAATTTTGCACTCCAATGGACTGAGTCTCATCTCTGATTCCCCTCTTTGAAATGTCAACAAAAGATTTTCAGTTTAATTGTGTCATTTCCTATCCGTACCAGTTTGGATCCGATCCCATCCGTTTACACGAGAACTTTTTGGGATCGGATCCAAACGGGATCACTTTCGAAAGTGATCCCATTCGGGTACGGATAGCAGATCCAAATGGGTTCGGATCTGTCGAGTCCCGTGTAAACGCAAGGCCTATCCGTTACAGTTTGGGTACGGATCCATTTGGATCCGATCTCGTGTAAACGGGGCCTAAGGCACCCATATATCAGGTGAGTCAAAAAGAATCTACGCATTTGGCGGCTATGGAATAAAATACATGTAACCGATATTAAAAACTAAAATAGATATTCATCTTTTATCTTTCTAACATCTTTCAGTCAAAGGTTAACTTCGATGAGAAATTTTTTGGCAAAATCATAAATTTGAAAGATCCAACAATCAGAAAAAATGCTTGTAAGGAGTTTGTATGGGAATCGAGAATCCACGTTCCATTCTGGTCAATGATTTATGCGATATTGAAGTTTACATTGCCAGCTTGAGAAATGGAAATCGAATTTCAATAGAACGTTAATCATGGACCAGAATGGAATGTGGAATTATTGTTCCCAAATATACCGATTACCAGCATTTTCCTAATTTCTGGGTCTATAAGATGAGGGATATTAGAAAACGAAATCTTCTCATCTAAGTTAGCCTTTGATTGATGGATCAACATTCGGTTTTGAATATCGGTCACATACTTTTTATTCCAGAGCCTGCCAAACGTGTAAACTTTATGACTTACCCGGTGCATTGATCTTGATAATATTAATAATCAACTGAAATAGATTCATTTTAATTCAAAGATTTTCTATCAGACGATTACTTTGGCAAACAAGTTTAAATAAATTACCTGTCAGGGCACAGGTACGGCCTTGTCATACCACTCACATATTCAATAGTAAAGAGCTGAGGATTCTCAGGACTCCTTATCAGTGCAAACACCTGAAAAAATGAAGAGGTAATAAGTCAATGACAGCTTCTGTGTTATTTGCAGTAGGTTGGCCTAGTGGTTTGCAACACCTTCTGTGAGGAAGATTGCGAGTTAAAGCCCTGCACCGATCACCTTGCAATACAGTAACACCCCGCAAACAAGAACATGCTTTTCTAAAAACAGACTGACTAGGTTCTTATGAATGAGATACTTAGGAAATTTTCAAGGTGTTCTTCTTATCGCAAGGACACTTGTTACTATGATGAATACATAGCTATACTGTATGTGTCAAATAAACTTGAGGGTAGAATGACTGCATTTAAACATTACAGGGTATATGGTATTTTGTTGTTGACAAAGCAATTTATATCATACAGCTTGATAAAACAATTTGCATATTCCTGAAAATTGTTAGTGGTGTTCAGTTATCAATACTTGGGAATTTGTTTACACTGATATGCTGAAATTTCTCAATTAAGTGTACTATCTCATAAAAACATTGGATTAAATGCAAGTAACGCTGTAATGCCATCACTCTGACCTCAAGTAACAGACATTCCTGAAAATAACTGATGAATCAAGAGGCTTTATTCCTTGTAGCGATCTATATTCCTACCATTGTGTGTTTGAGATATGTTGTTTACCGTTGATTTCATGTTTTCGTGGTTCACGCACGTGCAAAGGATGCTTTTTTTCCACTACCTTTCATGGTTCCAAACTTTACAAATCTTCACCCGCAAGTATTTGGTTGCAAGAGTCCTTTACTTGTAGGCTCTGTGTGTCTTTTATCTCTCTTTTTTTTATTTTATGACCCTTGGGTAGACGAAATATTTTGCTCCTTGGGGCATCGTCTCCGTAGTAGAGTAGCGTTAGGTGTAGGTATAGTAAGTAATCATGTACTGTAAATTTTTAATAGAATATATATATTTATATATATAAAAGGATCATTGGAGGCACCTGGTCTTTCAAGGATTATCAGGTAAACCAAACAACATTGTAAATATACGATCAGCACGTGGTACTTACGGAACTTAGTGGCTGCAAAGATACAATGTGATATGTTGCTGGATCTCTTTCTACGATGCATGTTTCTGATAGTGAGAATATCCGGGTAACTGGATCCTGTAATATAAACAACAATAAAGATGAGATAAACTTCTTCTGTCGTTTTCAGTGCTTGAAAGCAAATATTTCCAGAAACTCGATTATAGCTCTAAAACTTTAAAACGAAAACTTGCAAAATATCAAAGAAACCAATCTGAACCTATGGCTTAAAGATTAAGCCATCATCTTCAAAATCGGTCCAGTGTTCGATTTATGGCGGACTGCCTAAAAGTGCATAGGTTACTTTGGTGCGCCCGGCAGATGAAATAAACTTTTTTTTCAAAACAACTTTTAGCTCAAGCCATAATGCTTCCAAGTCGATGAATGCTGATAAAGTTCTACAGCCCGAGCAGTGAATGCTTATGCGCAGTTTTCAGAGGGAAGTCTTCTAAATAAATACAGTTTCGTACTATTTTCTCGAACATACCACTCGAACAGCCGATGTCGCATAAGCAACCAGTTGTAAAGAAATTCAAACAGGAAGCATGATCGTGTGTATGTAGAAATTAAAGTTCAGTTCAAAAAAAGGGAGAATATTTCCTGTTCAAATTCAGTGGAAATTATTAAGTGACATTTTGGTAATATATTTGTATCGATGCTTTGATATCATCAGGAGAAACAGAGCATAGCATACTATAATGGCTGTCAGTCCTTCATTGTTTTCAAGCGAAAGGCAATAGTTTTACTTTTTGATGCTACCTATAACATATGCCGTAAAACTGCTAAAAGGAAAAGAATAGAAAAATACAAACTTACAGGACTCCTTGGTGTTATTTTTTGTACTCTGAATTCTGTGAGCGACGTAACTGATTCATCATCGCTGAAGAGAAAAAACAAGAGACGGTAAGTGAATAACCAACTGATCAATCGATGCAAAACTGAAAGATTCTAACAAAATGTCAGGAATATGTAAGGAAGATGCAAAGTAAACAGAATTAGAGTCGACCTCGCATGAGATATCAATTCGGACATAAAATAACGCAAAATCAATCAAGCAGAGCTTTCTAATCACCTTCACACGCGGAAATTTTAGCCTTAAATATAATACACTTTTCCATTTCATTTCATTCATTTAAGGAGGGTTGCCCTTCAACTGGTTGATTTTCAAGTGACCCTCAGATGAAAAAATTTAATTACAACTTAAAAACAAAGAAAAAAGCTATTGAATATATTAATCTATAAAACCCTATTTACAATGTTCAAAAACCCATTTAGAATGAAGTTAAAATTCAAACCTACAAAATCAAAATAAAAGGAGACAAACTACGAGCATTGGTTTGTTTTAATTGGGAAAAAAATTTGAGTGCGGTACAAAGAGACTTTTTACAATGATGACATCAATCAGTTTTCATGAACATTCCAATTCAAAGCGATTAGCGATCGCAGGTGAAAGAAATTCATTCAAGCAACAAGTCAAAACAAATGAAACCACATCGGATGCCTCGAATCCAAGATGGCGAAGTATTGCGTTGTGCATGTGAGAAGAGGTTGCTAAGAGATGCCATGAGCATACATCGAAAGAAGGATATATCTAAACATCTGTCTTGCAGATTATACTTATTCGATTCAGAAGCAAAGCATTAAGTGTTTCATTTAGATCCTAAATATGCGGAAACTGAAATACCTTCCGCTCAGCTTTTTAATTTGATAGACAAACATTCACATGGCAAATGTTTTTATCCATCCTCCATCCTTCTGCTTCTTTTGAAATATGACGTCTCTTGACAACCCATTCTCGCTTGCACAACACGATAGTTCGCCATCTTGGTTTCGTGATATCTTTTGCGGCTTCCTTTGTTCTGATTTGTTACTTGAGAGAATTTCCTCGTCTGTGATCGCTAATCGCTTTGAATTGGCGTTTCAATAAAGATCAATTGTTGCTTTGTTATAAAATTGGTCGTTGTTGAGTCCAGTACATTTCCTGTGATAAATCTAGGATAATTAATATTTGGTATTCCCCCTTTCACAGACCAACAGCATGGTGAAATGTAGGATAGGATGTACACCATTCAAAGCTTTAGAAAGAAAATGCATCATATTTTGTAAGTGCGTGACGTTGTTGCATATCAAGGAAAACTGGCATACGTGAATTAACAGAATCAGTGAAGATATTTCAGTTTAAAGTTACCTGTATTTGCCAAGCCTTTTCAACAAGAAATCGTTAAATGTAATCGGTTCTTTTCGCCGTCTGAAAATTAAGTGAAAACAATTTGATACGGCAGGAAAATGAAACTTATTAATAAATATTCCAGCTAAAAGTTTGAGAATTTTTCTTTTACTTTTTAAAGGCTCCAATGTGATAATAAAAGCAGCTTTTCTGGTATGAAAGAGACGCATACAAACTTAGACCGTGCACAAGAAAGCTTCAACGGAAAGGCATCCTATTTTCTAAAATTCTTCCACAACATAACTTTTAGGCAACACAGGCTTACCAAAATGACACGAAAATGCAAGGAAAAGTTTCAGATTCAAAGAGCCACTGTCACTTAAGGCCAATTTCCAGTCAGCGGAATTTTCTGAGAGGGCGGAATTTTAGACAATAAAACGTTGCTCAGCCGTAGCTATCTATTTAATTTCGGAGCGACATTTTCTCTCGCAAAAATAGAATTTCCGCCCGCTCGGAGAATTCCACTGACTGGAAATCAGCCTTTAGGGTCCTTTGCCGGCACGCTACCATTTCAGGTTGTCTGGGAATGAAATCTGGCCAAAAAGGAAACTTTGGGTTCATGCCACCTCATTTGAAAACGCAAAACGGCATGAAGCGTATCGGACTGGTTCGTTCTCGTGTAAATAGGAGGTCAATCCGATATGAAACTAATCCAATATGAAATGAAAACGGTATCAAGTATAAGAGTCCTAAAACTTTTCTATCATTTCAATTACTGGGGTGTGGTAATTCGGCCAAACATGATTTTATGTACCTCTTTGTAAATGTATATTTAATAGTAATTTAGTGACATGGTGCTCTTTATGGAAGGCCAGGGAGCTACCATTGTCTTTCACTCTCCCTGGCCTTCGTCCTCATAGTTTTGTACCTGTTGAGTCAAAAAAGGCCCGGCGTTTGAAAGGCTACTGCTCCCTGAGTATCTAACCAATGATTTTGCAATAGCTGATTGAATAGCTAACATGTTCAATTACGTCCAGCGTCTTCCAGGCTGAAATCGGTAACTCCGTTCAGATTCTGCAGGGGATTTTCAAAACAAGTTTCCCTTCGAGAAACTTAGCAAAACGTACAAAAATTATGAGCAAGTTTTATTCGTATGTTTACATCAAACGAATGACTTGACCACGTTTAAGCATTTTGATCCTCTTCGGAAATGAAAAAGTCTTCCCCCTAGTAAGACTATCTTGGTCAAAGCGATTTGGTTCTCCCAAGAGGACACAATGCATGAATGCATTCGAGAATCATTATTGCTAGGAAGGAGAACTAAGGTATATTTAGCTGGCTATTTTCACTCGCTTTTGCAGGTTTTCGAAGGGGACCTTCTCCAGAAAATCTCCCATTTCGACGGGAAGGAATGACCGATTAAGGCCGGGTAAATTACTGAGCCAACTTATACATATCGGGAGTAAAATAAGAGAATTTTCAATTTCATTGCTTTGATATTCAGGGAACAGCATTTTTTCTAACGTCGGGCTCTTTTAATTGACTTATCCGGTATAGTAGCTCATAAGCTGTGTCCTAGGTACCTTATTTCTAAAATGGCCGTTAAACCTGCACAGCAGCCTTCTCTCCAATTACAGGTTTATCTTATATTATTGCTGTCCTTATACAGGAGTTGATAGTATTCTCTTACAGGATACAAGTTTATTGTGCGTCCATGCTTGATTCAGATGAGCTCGCCACTTAAGGTCATTTAAAAATTTTGTACCACAAATCATTTATTTACATACCTTATTTCTGTGAACGTTGTAATTGAATAAAAAAACATGATAATATTCAAAACAGTCTGAAATGTTAGCATGCCCGCAATGGGCTCTGGGTAGGTGACAAATGGCTCTTTAAAAGCAAGCACAGAATCGCAGGTGGCACAAGTAATCTATCGCAGAATCTATGTAAATCATTGCGTCAACAAGACAGTGCATATTTCAAACCATATTAAATTTTGATAGCTTTTCGCTCCTCAAGCTAGATAAAACCAGGCAAAATCGATTACTCTCGAACACTTACTTTAGCGAAATGCCGATAAAGGAGGTGGCAGTGTCAATAATCTTTTTGATAAGTTCCTCTCTTTGCTCACAGGCAAACAGGTGCTGGAAGATAAAGGAAGATTGTTAAAATATTCATAAAATAAGAAAAAATCTATATATACCAAGTATCAAAATTTCATGAATAAATTATCTACAGGCACTCACAAGCAACCAAGAAAGGATCAACGATTCCCTGATTAATTAAACCTCAAAAGCAACCAACAAAGGATCAACGATTCCCTGATTAATCAAACCTCAAAAGCAACCAAGAAAGGATTAACGATTCCCTGATTAATTAAACCTCAAAAGCAACCAACAAAGGATCAACGATTCCTTGATTAATAATACCGCGTGCGTAATGAAAGTTAACATGCTTGGAGGGCTGTGGAATAAGACGTATATGGCCGGTTTTCAAAACTTAAATGTTCATCTAACGGGTGACCCAAAAGAAAACTTCACGAGCTAGATCGCACATATTTACTTGAAAGCAAATGTTATTAAGACAAATAAGGACAATGTAGATGAAAGGCTCTGCTATCTTTTGAGATGTTGCTTGGTCAGTTTAAGATAGGCGTACTGTCCGAAAAAATAGTTTTTAAAAAACATGGAAATTCATTCATTTCTCAGACCATTCCCTCGCTTTCCAGTCCAATCTTTGGAAAGTGTGAGAAAAGCTGAATTCCAAATTTGCTTTGAAGCATGAAATTTGAATGAAAACGAAGATCAATCATTTTGCAAATAAACAATTTCCCCAGACGACTTCTAACCCATCGCTATCTCGAGTTTTCACAAAAAGTTGACTGGAAAATGATGGTGATTATTTCACTCAAGATGAAGAATTTGGATCTTGAAATTTTTATTGAATCTGGTTTTTCACATGGTAATAATTGCTTAAAATGACCATGCAGCATCTCAGAAGATAGCCAAGCCTTTTAACTAAACTGTGATAGAAAGAATTTGGCAACCACTTTTGATTTCAGGGAGAGCTATGATCTCGCTCGTGAAGTTTTTTTTAGAAACACCCATTAATTGACCTAGAAGTTGGGGGAAATGCTGGTCAGCAATACCAGCATCATCTTCGAACACTGATCCCTCATAGAAGATACTCTTGATTCCATTATCATTTTTGCATCGTTTTGGATTCAAGAAACTTCCAAGCACGGACCACATTTTTGTTATCCTGGTAGACTTATTGTTAAAAGGAGTACAAAGACCAGCATGCTTTGGGTGAAGTCAACAACTTGCTCTCCACAGCTTCCAGAATATCTGACTGTACGAAATTCACGAAAACAAAAACAAACGATTGCAAAGGTTGCTGGTCTTTGTACTCCCTTTAAATAGTTCCTTGAAATAGGTATTCTTTGACGAGCGAATGCAAGAAAGTAGAAAGTTTCGATAACATGAGTATTTTTTCTTATCTTCAATGGTTCTGTTCTTCATATAATGACTAACATTATATTTCTTAGAGATAAATCTTTTTAAAGAGGAAGTCACCCACGGTTTATCCTTAATTCTTTTCGTTGATATTGGTTTGAGTGGGAAGGCGTCGTTATAAACTTTTTGGACTATGTTACAGAAAGCCAACGCAAATCTGTTTACATCGGTTTCCAGATACAATGGATCCCAGTTAACTTGTTGTAAATTATCTAAGAATTTTGATGTATTTTTGGACCGAAAATGCGAGTTTTTCGCCTCTCGATAGATCGTCTTTTAAAATCAAGATCGAATACGACATAGAAATTGGCAAAGTTGTCGGAAATGTCAGTAAAGATGTTACCTGATATGATCTTTAAATTCGAAAGCACTCAACCAATTAGATGTATTACTAGGTCTGCGGCCCTGGGCATAGGGCAATAATAAAACTTACAAGGCGACTAAATCCACCATAGATGATAGCAAATCCACCAGGGTAATCAGATACCTTCAAAGAATAAAAAACATAAACAAAGTGCTTAAAGGACAAGCTCGGGGCTGTTCTAATTGTTGATTATTCAGAGATTACACTGTTGTGAATTGTGTGTAGTTCTTTTTTTCAATTCTCTTCTCTTTTAATCTGCGAAACTACATATTTCAATCTGCTAAGAAATGCGAAATGACGTCATTTTATATGACGTCATTTCACGTTGATCTGAACGAGGCTGCCAAAAGTGTTGACATTTTTCCACTCACATTACTAGCGTCCTTATCGTGCCTTTGCACACTCATAAAAAATACAAAATGGCGTCGATATTAGGCCTAACTCACGAAGATTCATTAACCAATTTATGAAATTTTGAGGCATCAAAACTTGGAAAGAACTAACAATTGGTGTTCAGCGGTCGGTAAGGTTGCTTGTTAAAAATAATTTTATCAACCCTGGACTCGTCCTTTAAACAGTAATATTCAAAAATAAATACTCAAAATAGAATTTTTGCACAAAATTTTAGCGGGAGCCAGTTGCACAGCAAAACAAAAATATGCCATTCTAACTATTTCAAAGAATTCTTGTCTTTGTGCAGTCCAAGATGAAGATTCGACCAACAAACTTATTCTAAAAAATAACAGATTACTTTCTGTCGGATACCCAATACACAAAAAATTCTATAGCACACCCCATGTGTTCAGGATTCTCTCATCTGATAAGGCTTCCACGAGCTCAAGTTGTCTTTGAAAATCAATGATAAATTTCGCAATAAAACCGAGAAAGCTTCACCAAAATTCAAATTTTTGCGATTGTTCCAGCGCATGTTGTGGTTTGGTCCAAAGAAAATTCTGCTATATAAGACGAAAATCATTGAACAGAAACAAAGAGAGGTGCTGGACTTATAGTTTGAACACACGCACGCACGCACGCACGCATATGCCCAAACGCTTGTTTGGGGAGCAACTGATCGCACGCCCGGTGATACAATATTTTCCTTAAAGACAGCGATGTCCCATTCGGGATTTACACTGGAAAACTTTGCTGGTATATTAATTTTCACTGTAAAACATACGTTGTAACACCCTGGTGCTGATTTCATTGGTTTAATGCAGTTGAGTTACTTTATTTGTTCATTCCACCCCGAAGTTAAATCAGCCTCATTTCTAGGCCATCTTCTTCCGAGAGATTCATGCAGTTCTAAAAGTCCTCTGGCTTTGTAGTTAAAACAGTCTGGTGGATTGGATTCGATACCTGGTAGGACCCCACCACTTGAGCATCTTATTAGCGCTTAGCTACTTCTGCGATCCCAGCGCTTGGCGCTAAAAATAACAACTACACCTCCACCATCACCTGATGTAGTTTGACATAGGCAGATACCTCCTTTACCAAACTAGTATGCTCTATGCCAAATTAGTCTACTCACCATTGTAATTCCCTCCATGTCTTTGTAATCGTATGAACAAAGCTTCTTGTTGGTACTTGGACTGATTTGATCCAAGGAGCATGCTGTCACTTGCAATATTGTGGAAATCCTATTGTCACTCCAATGATGCTTGAAAGCATTGTATCTCTGAAAAACAAGTGACTTGGAACTGAAAGCCGGAAACCGTGAAAGTTACAACATGTCAACATATGAATCTATCATGAGTGGGCTACCACTACTAGAAATTGGTGGCCCTACCTTGGAAGGAACCCAGGATGTCCTGTCTAAGATCTCTCAGCAAGAAAACTAGCATGGGGCTCTAATCTTTCAACTCTTTAGAAAATTGGGTGTCAAATTCCTTTGCATTTTTCTTTGAAATTAAAGTGCTTAAAAGAAACTTTGGAGAATTTAGTGTATATCTGCTAAAGGCAATTTTTTGATATCTTGATCATTTTCAAAATGGCAACATTTCCATTATTTTTGTAAAAATTCAATAGAAATTTTGAAAAAGTTAAAAACATTGCAAGTTAAATCAATTCAAGAAAATTGATACAATATTCAAGAAAAGCATAATTCTTCTGTACGGAAACAAAAATTTGCCGTTGAAAGCCAACAAACTGAACTTAAATTTAACTATCAAGTACATTTCTGAGACAGAACGCTTTGGTTGAAGATTACTGGAATCCCTGAAAAGAGCACCCAAACCCCTTCTGTATGTGTCTGTTTTCAGTAGTTATGTAATGTCTTAAGGAAGCTTGCAACCAAATAATAGATATTTTTTGTACACTATCTTTCATGGCTCCAAACATTCCAAATCTTCACCCACAATTATTTGGTTGCAAGAATCCTTAACTTGTAAGCTCTGTTTGTCTTCTTATTAATTTCTTTTTCATGTTATGACCCCTTGGTAGACAAAATTTTTGCTCCTTGGGGTATCGTCTCCGTAAGCGTTATGTGTAGGTATAGTAAGTAATCATGTATCGTAAACTTTTAATGGAATATATATATATATATATAAAACTTAATTTATGAAGGTCAAGGTCTACAATATGGTTGAAAGCAGAAATCTGTAGCTCTTCTGGCTAACAATCTAGAAATCAGGTGAGATCACAGCATCAAATTAATACATACCACCATTTTGAAACTAATCAAGATATCGAAAATTTTGCCACATGGCAGATTTACAGCAGACTACCAACAGTTCCTTTCAAGAACTTTAATTCAAAGAAAACTATAAAAGAATTGTACACCCACCCTTCCAAAGATCAGAGGCCTATGCTAAAAAATCAACATCATATCGGGTGGACTGCAGAGACTTAAATCTCCTTGTTTTTTGCATTACAGTGCTTACAATTGGAAATGCACTCAAAAGTGATTACAAGATTGAATATTACCAATTTATGTAAAGTTCAGATCATAAAAAGATACAATATTTCTTGTATACTCACAGGCTCCTTCTGGCCTTTCCATTCAGCAAAGTTATTTCTCATTCGCTGCATTAGAATTAAAAGAAGAAAGGATTAAGAAATTTAGGTGAAATCAATTCCAATTGGTTAAAATGCAAGGGGAGAAGTTTCTATAAGAGACAATTAGAAAGCTTTTATCACCCAAGGGGATCAAATAGAATCCTGAATGCTCTCCATGGTATTAGTGTACTCTTCCATTACTTAGGATCTCTTTGGGAAGGGTTCTCAAAGGGCTGAATAAAACGAACATAGATTAAACAGAATACAAAGAGTTGATAAGTCTTTCCTCTCACATTCATGTATTGCGCTTCAAAAACATTCTGAGACAGCTTAAACTGTGTGTACATCAATATCCATTCTTTTTCAAAATCAAAATTTTTCCCCCTAGGAGTACACCATACAATAAAAGGCATGTTGGCTGATGGTCAATTTTTGGCATTTTTACCAATAATTTACAAAATATATATTGTAAGTCTAAGGTTGGAAAGTTTGAAAGGGCTATATTTACCAGTCCTTCAGTCAACAATTCTGCCCTGTGGTCCAATGAAAATGTCATAGATTGTGTTTTTTTTCCTTCTTTGCCTAAAATATAAGTAAAAGCAGAAGATATATCAGATTTCTTAAAAATTCTTTAGTGAGTGTAGCCTGTACCAGGCTGTTCACTAGGTTCTTTGAATACTGCCTATGAAGTAGAAATATACTAAGAACCACGTTAACTAGTTGGAGAAACATTTCAAAATTCATTTGAATAAATATATATTCATAATTAAAAGCTTACAAATAACAAAACATAAGAGTCTTTATACCCTCTTTTGAGTACAAATGACCATTTGTTTAGAAATTTTGCCTTTCTCCCTGCTCCCTATAGCATTGGGTTCCAAATTCATAAGAATCCCTCCTTCATTTTCAAAAGATATAAAAACATCAAGCAATCAAACTCTATATTGTCTCTGGTCATAAACAATGTCCCAGGCTTTGGTCCAAAACTTACTTGTTTCTAAGTTCTGTGTCCATGATTTTTCACTTAAATTGCCAGCCAGGACATTCATAAGCTTTGCATAGAGCTAAATGAATCTTGGTGCAAACACTCACCTTTTTTGACAATGATCATGAATTCACCTGCTGCTTTGGCACTTGGACTGATACCATAAAATTCATTATATGGCCACTGTAAAAAGAGAAGATTAAACCAAACCTCAAATAAACAGATGGTATACATGGAAAGAACTGATGAAAAATATGTACACTGGCAACAGAATCCAGAGCAGTGACTCACCATGGGGTGGGCTGGGGTGGACACCTTCACCCCAGTTTTTCAAGACATTAATTTTCTAATTTCTCCAGATCTGTTAAAAAATTTTGGGGGAGGAGGCAGATTTTCATTGACTTGGAACTTTTGTGATAACTGGTCTTCCTCCTGAATTCTGTTATTGGCCATTCGCAGAAAAGCCTTAAATTTCAAATCATATCTTTTCTTTTCTCTCTTTTGTAAATAGATATATGATGTAATTTCAGGTTCTGATTTTTGCAGTGCAAAAAAATATTCACTGTTGCCAAAAATGCTGTTTGAGATGGTTGCTTTTCCAAATATGTAAAATAGATCAAAATGATAAAAGGGGATTTTCCACAATTATTTTTGAAGGCTTTGCCACTAGACCCCCTCATTTTTTCTACCCCCAGCTTTTTTGAGCTGATGACAACCCTGATCCAGATACTTGAAAATCAAGTGTAAGACAGTCAGAAATAAAAGGAGTCATATTTCACTGCTTAACCTTCAAACCAAGAGTCTTGAAAGACTCGACATTACTAAAAGAGATTTGTAAGAAGCGAGCAAACAAAAAAATGTAAGCCTTTCTTATTGTCTTACTCTCATTATGACTTGCTCTGCTTACACAGCACTGAGCATAGTTTGACCTTGACCACTCAAGACATCTGCAACATTTGTAAGAAGTATATTTGTATATAACAAACATAAAATAATTGAAAATAATGCTTCTTGAAAATAATTTTCATACAACTCTTTGATGGCAAAAGGAAATAAATTGAAAAGTGTGTGCCAAACTACGGATCTATCACTCTCTGTCCCACATCTTAGTTCAGTCTTACCTGGTTTGTAACCTCAAGTTTTTCTGGGTTATAAGTTGTGATGGCCTTTGTCCCAATTGAGAAGATCCTTTTGTACCTGCAAAGGTGATTGAGAATTATTGCAAAATTATGCTGAAGATCAGAATCAAGCTTGTTTCCAAGCAGTGTGATTCTAATTGTCCCCATGTGATGCATGGTAAAAATTTGCAGGAGAAGAATAAAGATTTCTACATTAAATTATAGTATGGAATAATTATGTAAAATATACACGGCAGAGCAGCAACTGCACATCGATGTGCCAAATCTCCCAACTTTGAGCCCCTCCCCCATACTGTAGCACCCCGTAATAGATCCCAAAATTTGGCATTGCTTGACATTTTCTTCCTTGGGCCTTGAACTTGATTTATCATTTCAAAATACTTATTCATCTAAACACTTCCTTATTCCAGATTGCATGATGACATCATTTTACACAAATCTGCTCTGTTTACACTCGTCTACAGTTCTAGGGAAACAATCTGTAAGCATTTATGTGCACAAAGTTTTGGGAGAAAAATGATGGCTGCAATACAATAGTTTTCATTTTCTTCCCAAAAAGTTGCAAGTGCACACGATTAAAGAAATTATTATTGTATAACCTGACGATGTGTTGAATGGAAGATATTTGGTCAGAAAATAAACAAGTCATATTGTAAAAACAAACACAGCATTCTATGAGTGTGTATTTATGGGTTTTTAAATGCCAGATCTTTGGTGCTAGTAGGTAGGCATTGCAAAGCAAACTGACAAGGACTGTGGGCACACGTTTGTGAGCGATTGTGCATTAAATTGAATGAAGATGGTGGCGGGGAAATTTGACATTGCACACATTTCTATGATGGAATCAATAGTGATTATATAGAAATTTTATCATCAAAGGCAATGCATCTTAGTCAAATGCCCCCTAATACCATCTTTTTTGTAATCACCTATTGAAATTTCCTCACAACATTGCAAAATGGTCTTCAATACCTTTGCAAAAAAGTGTGCATGGAAGATGCGTGTGCAGTTATTATTTCTAAAACAATAAATCTATTTACAATTTAAATAGCAAGAGAAGATTTTCAATGGTGAGAAAATGAACATATTGCAACAACTAGGAAATTTTAGGATTCAATTCCATTCAATTCCACAAACAGGATAAACTCTTTATCCTTAGGCTCAAAAAGGACTTAGACCTTGCATCAACCTATGCATCTTTTCCTCGTTTCTTCCACAAACGACCAAGCAACTCATACCTTCCCCTCCATGAATGCTTTGTTGTTAGAAATGAAGCAATGTCTTCATTTCCCCATGTATTTGCCATTTCTATCTTTGTTCACAGTGTCATTGTAAGCAAATTCTCTATGCAAATGAACACTCTGCTACTTCATTCACTATGCGTTGTTGGAACTTGGTTGCCCTTGCAGGAGCAAACAGTGTGCTGTGCTAAAACTATCTTCCAACTTTTTCTGCTTTTGTTCGTCGATTTCTCTGATCCCCAGTTGAATTTGTAGCTAACAGGCACTTTTAAATTCAGTTTCAAAAATCCCAGCACCTCCAGCGTCGTTAATGCTGTCTGTATCAGTCTTGTCCCGCAAGTGAGACCCTTGTGACCAGAAGGGCCTAAAAAGCCTGGAGCTGTGTGGTTTGAGTCAGAGCGTGCAAGGCACACTTCAAAGTCTTTATCTTTCACCGCTGCAGTTTAGGTATGCGATCTTCTACTGCTACTGTAGCACTTTTCACGCCTTTTTCTTCGTAGCTGTCGAGTTTCACAGTTCCTGACCGCCGATAAGCAGGTGTATTTGTTGACTTTCTTTACCCCCTTCTGTCCTTCCCCCTCCTCTCTTCAGCAGCCATATTGAGGTCAGTTTGAGCAAAGTGCCACTCGCCTCCGCAGAGGCGTGTCATATGCTTCGAACCCAGTTCCTTCGTGATGTCACTTTCGGCAAGGTCCCAAAGTACCTTTTGGTTCATTTGACAGCTTTCTTCGCCTCTTTCTATCATTTTCCATTCTCTCTACGGCAGCCATGTTGAAGTCAAACTGAAAAATTTTCATTGGCCTCTGTAAGGAGAATATGTCACATTTTTGGGCACAGTTTCTCTTTCTTATCGTTCCATTGCTTGCATTTTGTTTGTTAAAGTTGACTTGAAACAAAAACTCTTAAGCCCTGGTCAAACAGATCAAACATTTCACCTAACATTTCAAAAACAAATGTTTGATGAAATGTTGGGCTTGTTTGACCACCTTGTTTGGTCTCATAACATTTGTTTGGCAGTGTTGGGCAAAGTTTGATCTAGGTCAAAAACAAATTTTGTTTTTCCTTGTTGTGTGAAATGTTGGGTATGTTTGACCACTCCAACAAACATTTCATCAAACATTCTCTTTTGTTTTCATCAAAATGCCTTTGTGCTTGCTCCGCAGTGCCTCGTTGACTGCACTGGCACCTTCTGATCACAGGTTTCGAACCAAATGTTAGGTGAAATGTTTGGTGGCATGTTAGTTCTGTTTGACCACACCAACCCACAACATGAAGCAAAATCAAAGTATAAAGTTTGATAAATGTTTTGTGAAATGTTTGATCAGTTTGACCAGGGCTTTATGGATGCCAATGAGCAGCACTATCGAATGGTGAAAAATTCTGTTTGAATTTCTTTGATATCTAATGTCATTTTCCAGTTATCTTCTGATCTTCAGTGTCAGCTGATTATGTCATTTGGTTTGCAAATTAATAAGAATTACATACTCTATCATATTTTCGAAAGGTTACAAATTTTAAGAAACATTTCAGCAGGAGCTAAATAAATGTATCATAGATTGTATCATGACTCATGCGATGTTTCGAGAGGCATGCTAATCGAAAAAGTTTTGAAAAGATTTCCATTTGGGATGATACTTAACATCGTAAACTTTCTTTACTTTTTGCAAGCAAAATGAAGTCATCAGCTGATCAATCATATCACCTGATGACTCGAAAATGAAACAGAATGTTAATGCATTTCAGACAGACTCTTTCATTATTCAGTAGTGCTATTTAATTGCAATGTTAGTAAGTTTCATGTCAGATCACCTTCATGGGTGTATTACGAGGTCGACCAAAATTCAAATACTATGTCCAAAAAACAATATGCCTCTTCTGTGTGGTAGCTGCGGAAGAGCTGTAGATTCAATAATCTCAGTTTTACACAGTTACATAGCTTAGACTTTAACTTGGAATTAGAGACCTTCTTTGAATCAATCTGAGAAGTGGTTGTTTAGTTATGGCAGAGGAAAGGCAAAATAAGTGTTGCTTCAAACAAAGCAATTCTGTTCTTCTCAAGCAATTTCAAATAAAGTATAAGTTTTCAAAGAAAGGGTCTAGCTTCGTATTAACATTTTTTCTAAACTTCTTTACAGAGTTAGCAGTGCTTTCTATTCATAAGAGAGCACTTTCTACCTAATGGAAAATGTAGTGAAAATCTTTTTAATACAATACCAGAACGCAGTCTTTGTAACTTACTTTATATTTTGGTATTGCTGCAGAATATTTTGGTATTGCTGCATTATAGCAGTGATGTTTTTGAAGCAACCACTTCTTTTGCCTCTTCTCTGCCATAAGTCAGCAACCACTTGTCAGATTTACTCAACCAAGGTCTTTTTATCTATGTAAAAATTACAATACATGCTGCATCTACAGTCTACCATATTTTCTAATTACTATAAAACTATACAACACTACAGATGCCGGACCGCTAGGAGCCAGAGACAATGACTACCCTGTGGCCATGAACAGAAAAACATTCAAATGGATAAAAGTTAAGTACAATACTGGGATCTGTTCCACGCTGGATGTCCATAGTCAACGAACATTCATCCACAAGTCGACAGTACAAAGTTTACGAAACCAGGACGGCAACGCTAGGCAGAAAGTCATCTGAAATTCAAGCCAGCATTGTTTCCGTAGACTACCTTTGATATATCATCCAAGAGGCCTGAATAAAGCCCCCTATAACTCGAGATGACTGAAAACTATATTTCTCTTTGACGACAAGGATTTAAAACGGCTGAGTTTTACTTCACAGGTCTAGATAAGCAGTACAGAACGCCAGAAATGGAGATTCCAAGATGTGAAATTGAAAATGACAACTTCATAGTCTCTCAAGGGAAGCAAATTCGAACCAAAAACAAGGAATCTATTGAATCTAAAGTTCTGAAACAAAAGCAACATTGCGTTGCAGTTGCCGTTGCCGTCGTGGTTTCGCAAACTCTCTAGTACTTATTACCAATGATATCATGATTCAACCCTGACCCGACAGCATACGTGCAAGATAAAGAGCAGTGGGTACTTTTGAGGGGGAGGGATGGCAGCAGCAGTTGCCATTGTTGTTCTCCCGTTCGGGGATTCCCATCGTTCGGCACCATGCGTCCCATGCTGCTGGCCTGACATCCATTGGATGAACCAATAACTAGACTAGCTACCTCAGTCCCAATTTCCGTTTCGTTCATTGAATTGCATGCTGCCACTGCGCTTCATCTAGCGATTACCAGCGATTATCAGTTATAGCGATTATCAGTTTATCAAGGAGCGCAAGAGCGATACACGTTTTATCTTTTATAAGAAACCGGTTTATGAGAAATTATACCCTGGGTACCAGAGCCTAATAAAAAGAAAATAAAATAAAAAGAAAAAGAGGGAAGAAAAGGAGCAGCAGAAGTTTGTCTCCTCCTTTTCTTCCCTCTTTTTCTTTTTTCTTTTATTTTTTTAATTTTTATTAGGCTCTGGCACCCAGGGTAGAGAAATTAGTGCAATGACAGCCAAAAATTAAGAAACTGTAGTACTATATTTGAGAAGTGCTAAGAAACATTCGGAAACCAAAACCCAAGAAAATCATCGGAAAATCGCGGTGAACTTTTATTTCTTAGTGATATCATTGATAATTTTACTTTGAGCCTAAAAGAACTCTCCTTCTTGCAAAAACTTGTGCTGTTTGTCAAGAAACAAATACGTGGCAATGGCAGAAAACTACCACTGCCACTACCACTGCCAGAAAACTATCATATATAAGAAACGAATTAAGAAAATCTTAGTGCAAAATGCTGAAGTTTTCATTTGAAATTAAGAAACTTTTATTACTGTGGGCTTATCTAAGTTTCTTATAAAAGAAAAAACATGTATGTAATCAGTCTTATCAATGACCTGTTTCATTTCATTAAAGAAACATCTCTGGTCATTTAAGCAGATGACACATCCTAAGTTAAAGCCTATATTTTGTTGACAGAAATAACACCGAGAAAACAAACCAGATCGTCAAATTTGACAGATATTCTGCCACCAAGTGATATTACTTCATAATATAAAATACTGTACAAATATTTACAATATACTTAGGGCCAATTTATACGTCGTGCTTAACTCGCACCGAATCAATTATGAAGTTTCGAAATTTTCAAAGTGTCGATTAAGTTCGAGATAAGCTCGACGTCTAAATTGAATTTGGAATTAAGCTCGAACCAAACGCAAAGCACGACGTAAGCTCGTCGTTACCAGTCGCACTACGCGACCAAAGCGCGACTTGGATTTTAACGTCGCGCTTCTGATGAATCAAATAGAGTTGATCTGTTGTTGTTTACAGTTACCATGAAAAAGTCTCATATCCGAGTGGGCGCCAAAAAGAGGTAGCTTCGGAATTGCCGAAATGAATTGGCGCGGCAGAAGTGCGACGTTTAAATCTAATAAAATTTTTATGACGCGCTTAACTTGTGCTTTTGTCGATCTGAATCCTAATTGATTCGATGCGAGTTAAGCGCGACGTATAAATTGGGCCTTACAAATCTTTTAGAGATAAAATATTATGAATCGCCTTGGGTACTTATGAGTCCTTTCTGCTAAGAATTTACGGCCGATTGTTTCATGTTCGTTGCCATGTAAGGTTGAAAAAAGGATTGCTGCAAGTTCTCTTTTAAAGTTTGTCTGATGCAAAAGAACGGGGCATTATCCGTACGAGTTCCTAGGCAAATTCAGCATTGCTGCTAAATCTTCAAATCGATGGAAAAAGTGGGTGTAAAACGCTAAAGCCTATTTCTCTTAAAGGGAATGTGCAATGGTAAATAGGCTTCTCTATAAACAGAGCAAAGAAAATGCGCAAACACAGCATTCTTTCTTTAGCTATCGATTATTAAAAACACGTGTGGCCATCGATTTCAATGGGCTTGTTTCAGGTTCTTCTGCTCTGTGCAAATGCAGGCTTTTAGCCTTGCACAAACCCTTTAACAGGGGCGGATCCAGCCCGAGGTTGAAGGGGGGGGGGCAATTCAGAGAGGGGGCGCCAAATAGAAAATGAAAAGTGAGCGCGCCGAAGGCACGCAAAAATTTTTTGGGCTTCGTTCAATAAAGTTCTCTGGTTTTTCTTCTGAAAAGAGCCTTAGTTTACGTGTTTCCCCGCATTCAAAACGAAACACTGAAAAAAGAGTGCATTTGGGTCAGGATAAGGGGCGCTTTTCTTGCCAAAAAGGGGGCGCCAAAGCTTAGTTTTCATCGTGAAGGAGGGGCAGTTGCCCCCATTTGCCCCCCTAAATCTGCCACTGCTTTAAATTCGCTTTGCTTGCAAGAAACAAATGATACATATCGATAAGTTCGATAGCTCTAAAGTTGGATTAGCAGAAATTTTGAATAGTTTTCAAACTTGTGAGGTATTTGCGGCGTTAACTGCGAGGTATTTCAAACGAATCAATAAGCAGCGAAATCCCTCCTTCTTTCTTTCTTTTGTTTTGTGAAAATATGGCACTCCTGCAATTTGCCTTGCTGTAAATAACCAGAGACTCTGAAATAACCTTTCTCTACCACACAAAAACGAAAACGTTAGAGGCGGTGTCATCAACGCCTTCTTAATCGTTTCTAATTGCATGGAATGATAGCGTGTTTGTCTGTCTTTGTTGTGGTCTTGAGACAGTGGGCGCGGAGACGGGCAGTCATTTTGTGATGCTATGCCAACAAAACGGAGCTGACTGCAAGAATGAGGGGTTGCGAGACAGGAGGGGGAGGGGAACAAAGGCATCTTGTAATGTCAACAGAATGAGAAAGGCCTATTACTTTTATTTCATACCATATGATGGCGCAGTTTGTTCCCATCTCCCAAAACGCCGCATTAGCTAATGTTATTGCAAGTATATCTAAACTCTTTTGAAGATGTGACATACTCTATTCCTAAATTGCATACAAGAAGAGATCTCTGCTTGATACCATTTTGTAGACATTTATAAACGACAATTTTCTTTGAAATTATTTCACATTTCGTCAAAAAGATTAGAGATTACGATCGTTTCCACTCAAATTCTGAAAATATTGATGATTAAAGGTTAGTCCAAAGGGAGAATTATTGCAAAATTGTCAAATGGTTTTTTACAGCCATTTAGCTGAAAGACATAGGTTACAGAATTTCACACCAACGTTTCAAAGATTTTGAGCCTACGTTATCAAGCTCATGTCCATTATCTTTATACAGGTCGAGCAAAGGCTCCAATCTTTAAAGGTGATCTGAAGCGAAAATTTTTATTGGTGCAAACGAAGGGGCCTGTTGATTGATAAGAAATACTGTTGAAAGTATTTTGATATTTAAGTCTCCCTAATCTCCCTGATCCAATGGTTTTAAGTGTAAGTTGATGACGTCATTTTGTTTGCAAACCATTAGGAATCTATATGGAAAGAAGCTGTATCTGATCTTTGAAGGGTTACAGTTGTAGGAGACATTTAAATTGAGCTGAATAAATGCAATAGAAATTGTCTCATGGATTGATATGATATTTAGAAAGACATGTCGGTTGAAGAAAAGTTCGTTGAGTCGATTTCCCTATGGAATCATAGTCGATCTCCTATACTGTCTCGTACTTTTTGAAAACAAAATGACGTCATCAGCGAATCATACAAATCAGTGGATAACTCGAAGATGAAACAAAGAATCAAACATTTTTAAAAGACATTCGTTATCATTTGATAATACTATTCATTTGCATCAATAAAATTTTCGCTTCAGATCACCTTTAAAAGGGTGGGTGTAAAATTCAATGACATATTTCTTTGAAATAAATGGCTTCAAAGAGACTTTAGCTATTTTGCTATAATTCTGCTGTTGGACTTTTCTAAGATCTTCAATATTCTCGGAATCGTCTTTTCAAAGTATTTGTCAATGTTTTGCTTCTTTTCGAGAATCCAAGAAAAATTTTCAAAAAACCCTAAAACTATTGTAATTCCTACACAGTTTGACGCAACATGAAACAATTTCCATGAAAACCATAGTTTATGGATACCTACGGTATGGTTGGTATCAAGCAAAACTCTGTAACTTAAATAAAATATATATGTTGAGTGTGGTACTAGTATGTAAATCAAACGATAATACTATAAATGAAAGATTTAAGTACCAATGTAGCATAGATGTTAAAAACACGACGTTTCGAGCGTATACTCGTTAATATACTATAATAAGCGTATTGCGTATACTTGATAACGAGTATACGCTCGAAACGTCGCGTTTTTAAAGGCTGCTCTCCATATGCAGCGTTTTGAGCGCGCGGGCGCTGCGACCAAGATTGCTTCCTTCCGCAGCGATCGAAACGCTCGCGATGGGAGTTGAACTTGTTCCTACTCCCAAAGCGCCCAAAATCGGTCGCTTGCGATCAGATTGATCGCTAACTTTTATCAACTGCGCATGCTCGTATTTGGTCGCAGCGCCCGCGTGCTCAAAACGCTGGCAATGGAGAGCAGACTTAACATCTATGCTACATTGGTACTTAAATCTTTCATTTACAGTATTATCGTTTAAAAAACTCCGTCACGTTTGTGGTTTATGATTTAGAAATTTGACGCCACATTCTTAAATCAGCGGAGGTTTTAAATTCCGTGTAAGTTGAAAAGATATTCAAAATTTCTGGAAAGACTAACGGTAAAACTATGGTTAGGTAGCTAAAATTTCTTTCAGGCCATTTAGTTAGAAGAAATTTGTCATCGAATTTTACATTCACCTTTATTCACCGATCATAAGATTTGGAACCTATGCTTACAGCTGGGTTAGTTAATCTCAAAACTAGGGGCAGGACCAGGGGTGGACTGGGATGGACATGTTCACCCCATTTTCCTCGGGTGGGCATTCATTCTGAAAAGAAAACGATGTCAAAACAATAGGTATACCTTCTGGCAATCAATTCTTTCCTTTATCCACGGCATATTTTCAGATTGACAGAAATTACCATGAAACGAGCTCGCAAGTTCCCAAAATCAGACATAATAGTCTATAACGATAAAATACCACGTGGCTAGGCAAAATGTGGCCGAATATCCATAAACCCATTATCTCGAGAATACCCAGCTGCCTTTAAGTTTGCGGCGTTGCCAAAATTAACTGAGACAATAGATTAATGCCCTTTTCACACTGCAAGTTAAACCTGCTTCAACTAAACCAGGTTATCGAATAGGGCCTTCCGATTGGTCGATCTAGCAAGTTCGGTCATTTGATTGGTTGAAATTCAAACTTGTTTAGATAACGCTGGTTTAATCGTGCCAGTGTGAATGCAGTATAAGTTAGTTATCCTCAGATCTTAGTTGATTGTCCTTTACGTAAACAAATTTTCAAAGAAAAGTGTGACTTTCAAACTATCATTCATCAATCAGTCTTTGATTCATACCACCGATGATGAAAATTGAGAAATGCTTCCAGTCCAAAGCAAAGGTGTGTAAAAACGAAGCCAATTTTCCTATAGCCCTATATAGCCTTATGCTGTTCTTGCATGCTCTTTTTCAAAGCAGTTTATCATGGTCTAGCCCAGGGAGATCTCACTGGCCTGGCCAACGTAGCAAAACTGTTACCCCACAAGGCTTGTTAACTTCGAATTATGATGCGTTATCCTCCGCCGCGAGGCGTCTGGCCAAACCTTGCTTCATAAGTTTGCAAATGAAATGATAGAAGTCAGTCCATGCTCTTTTCACGTCATTTGTGCATTGATTTCCAAGACATTCTTCTATTTGTTCAACAAATGCAATCCCCAGAGCCTGAAATGAAACAAAATACTGGGTGAGTCAGAAAATGTTTATACTCTTTGAAACATCCCAATACAAAAACAAAAAACCCAGTTTGACAAAATACCACTGAGGTAGCCTAAAGCCTGGTTTCCATATGATCCTAACCAGAGATCTACTGCGACAAATCGGTGACGTGTCTTCGATCCTCAGCGACATGTCCCCGATCAGTCAGTGATGTGCTCCAGCGCGAATTTGCAAAATCATGTCGAAGCATTTAATTGAATGGTACAGGCAGGTGCGCAATGAATTCTAGGGTTGATTTCTCTGAATCACGTGATTTTTCATAATCGCCGACGTCGCAGTGCAGCCAAAAACAATGTTTCTATTAAAGATCTTGATTGCAGCAGTCTGAGACTGTGCGGCGACTGTCGGCGACAGTTGAAAAAGTTGAACTCATCTCAACTCTTCCGATGTCCCCCGTACTGTCCCCGCCCCCACCTGATTGGGAATTCACAAAAAAATCAGCTGTACCAGTACATGAATGAGAACGGTCACTTTTCATCAGGCAAATCCTGCCTTTTGCGCCCTCATTCAATAGTAACATGCTTGCTTAAAAATACTGACGACTGGTATTACGGAATGGATCTTTCAAAGCTTGTGGGACTAGTGTTCATTGACCTAAAAAGGCATTCGATACAGTTGATCATAACATCCTCTGCAAAAAGCTTGAGTTTTACGGCATACAGCAACGAAAACTCTCTTGGTTTAAATCCTACTTTACCAACCGGAAGCAGTTTTGTAGGGTTAATGGTCTGGATTCAAAAATTGGGAACATCGAAGCTGGTGTCCCACAAGGTTCATGTCTCGGCCCTCTTCTCTCCCTCAGTCTCAAGACTTGACTCGGCTGAATGAGTGAACGGTTATTAATAGTGATCTCAAAGAGCTGGATACTTGGCTACACAAGATTTCCCTGAATGCTGCGGAAACTTATTCTATGCTTATTTCTACCAAACAGAAACAGAACGTCTCTTCTCACGAAAGAAACTTTGCAGGCTCTCCACAAAGGCATTGTTAAGCCCCATTTTCGATACTGCAGTTCTGTCTGGGGCTGCCCCGGAGCTCGCTTGTTGTATATTCCAGATCATCATCATCATCATCATCATCATCATCATCCTCACCATCATCATCATCATAATCATCATCATCATCATCATTATCATCATCATAATCATCATCATCATCATCATCATCATCATCATCATCATCATCATCATCATCATCATCATCATCATCATCATCATCATCATCATCATCATCATCATCACCATCATCATCATCATCATCATCCTCATCATCATCATCATCATCATCATCATCATCATCATCATCATCATCATCATCACCATCACCATCATCATCATCATCATCATCATCATCATCATCATCATCATCATCATCACCATCATCATCATAATCATCATCATCATCATCATCATCATCATCATCATCATCATCATCATCATCATCATCATCATCATCATCATCATCATCATCATCATCATCATCATCATCATCATCATCATCATCATCATCATCATCATCATCATCATCATCATCATCATCATCATCATCATCATCATCATCATCATCATCATCATCATCATCATCATCATCATCATCATCATCATCATCATCATCATCATCATCATCATCATCATCATCATCATCATCATCATCATCATCATCATCATCATCATCATCAT
This sequence comes from Aurelia sp. 4 Dawson et al 2005, assembly GCA_964019985.1. NCBI lineage: Eukaryota > Metazoa > Cnidaria > Scyphozoa > Semaeostomeae > Ulmaridae > Aurelia > Aurelia sp. 4 Dawson et al 2005. The sequence goes on along the minus strand of OZ026501.1, from coordinate 19,762,723 downwards.
CATCATCATCATCATCATCATCATCATCATCATCATCATCATCATCATCATCATCATCCTCATCATCCTCATCATCATCATCATCATCATCATCATCATCATCATCATCATCATCATCATCATCATCATCATCATCATCATCATCATCCTCATCATCATCATCATCATCATCATCATCACCATCATCATCATCATCATCATCATCCTCATCATCATCATCATCATCATCATCATCATCATCATCATCATCATCATCATCATCATCATCATCATCATCATCATATACGAGAAACAAAATTAATGGTAGCTCATCGTTCAGTGGGAACCATCCTTTAAATCCTTTAAGCATACAACATTCAAAAATAAAACAAAACGAAAGTAAAAGATGGTAATGAGAATAAAAAAACAAAACAAGAGCAAGCTGCAATTTCAGTTTCCCCGAATACAAAACATTCCTCTAAAGACCTGCTTCGAGGCTTTAAAAGATAAATTAGATGCATAAATTTTTTAACAGAATAATCAAAATTGACTTACAAATTTTACGCATTTGAATGCGAAGTTTGAAATTTTTACAATAAAATATATTTCGCTTTTGATTGTCAAAACGGGGGAAAACTTCTTGAAACTTAAAGAATGCATATCAGCCATCATGCTTTGTAAGCTGTGCAAAATGGTGGCAAAGAGGCGCAAAAGCATGGGTACTCGCCTTCTCACTAGGTCGGCCGCAAATTTAATCTCTATGGATAACAAATGGTTAGTTTTGAGCCAGCAGGACTAATGTCATGACATGAGCTTTCTAGCTAGGAGCTAGGGTGTCCCTTCATGATCTGGGTGCATTGTTTGTCTCAGTAAGGCCCCGTTTACACGATACCGTTTTCATTTCATATCGGATTGGCCTCCTGTTTACACGAGAACGCACCAATCCGATATGCTTCATACCGTTTTCGCGTTTTCAAATGAAAACGCTCTGAAAGTGGCATGAACCAATCCGATATGAATGAAAACGGTATCGTGTAAACAGGAGAAATTTTCATATCAGATTGCCTTAGCCAATCCGATATGAATGAAAACGGCATCGTGTAAACAGGAGAAATTTTCATATCGGATTGCCTTAGCCAATCCGATATGAATGAAAACGGTATCGTGTAAACAGGAGAAATTTTCATATCGGATTGCCTTAGCCAATCCGATATGAAATGAAAACGGTATCGTGTAAACAGGAGAAATTTTCATATCGGATTGCCTTAGCCAATCCGATATGAAATGAAAACGGCATCGTGTAAACAGGAGAAATTTTCATATCGGATTGCCTTAGCCAATCCGATATGAATGAAAACGGCATCGTGTAAACAGGAGAAATTTTCATATCGGATTGCCTTAGCCAATCCGATATGAATGAAAACGGTATCGTGTAAACAGGGCCTAAGATGTGTGTTTTTAACGAGAGGCAACTAGGCGTATCTTGCTTGATGTTTGGAGACGAGAGTCTAGCATTCAGGGTATAGAGCAAGATATCTTCATTGTTCCGTGGTCAAAAAGACTTCCAAACGAGCTACAGTAGCACCATAAACCAGATACACCACATCACAGAGACACAATAAGGCTTCTGAGTTTCCTAAAGCCCGACTGACTTGAATTCTGCCTCTGCAGTTGACCTTCGCATGATAGGAAAATGCCATCTTTCTCGGACACTGCTTGCAACGCTCTGGCAGTAACCAAAAATGGTTGCAGGGACGTGAGTCGTCCAGTTTTGGGTCCTTTTTGAGACTATTTCCCTATTTTCCAGTGCGAACTTTCCCTTTCTTCAATTTCCCCATTTTCGGGCACAAAATTGGCATTGCAGTTCACTTTTTGTAATGTTCTTGCAGTATTTTCTTGTGAACTGTCCACCCAGTCTTCCCAGTCTTGGGTCCCCTTTCTTCAGAACTTATTTCTTGTAAGGAGTGCTTGTAAGTCAGGGAGGACTTCAATGAGCATATAAGCGTACAGGCAGATAAAATCTGGGGGAGGGAGAGCTCGATAAAGAGTTCTTGTTGACCAAGGTGTTTTCCCAAAAACGGTATATCGTCGAATTGTTGAAGGGTGGTTCAAATCGATCCATTCAAAAGTTGTTTTAGCCAAGGTAATGGTGACAACAATTTTGAGGTACTCTTGCAAAATAATGGATGGTAAATTGTATGAAATTCTTAAGATTAAATTGACTCTCACTCAGTCACAGGCATTGGAAGATTTCAAATCAGCTGAATGGTTTTTCCAGTAGGGTTCTTAAGTTCAAACTCGGTATAGTTGCAAAAACTTACATTAAGGTAATCAGGTTGCAAATTATTTTCAACATGTTTTTCTCCCAATGCTTCTAACTTTGTTATAAACATATCAGCATCGTTCAGACAACTGACTGCTTCCTTGACTGTAAAAGTGATCTTCCTCGGATGCCCGGCAAGCATCGGGGTCTTTTTGATATCTTCTATACTGTCGACATAACTAAACTCAGGAAATACGGAGAGAAGATCTGGTCGTAATTGGAACAGCCTGAAAAGAGGAAAGGAAGAATCACGAGAAAATTCATCCACTTACATATTCGTTAAATGTATCTTGTGAAGCTGAAAATTGGGCAGTCACTTTAGACTGACAACGTGACTCCTTTTTAGTCGGATGTTTTACTCAACAGCAACAACAACAACAACAAGCGTAAGTTAGAGGGACTTATGTAATGAGTCTACAGCAACTTGTCGAAATTTATGAATCCCTTCAAAGAATGTTCCAAAATAGCCATTAGGGCTTCAGGTATGACAACTTGTAACTCTAGAATGGTATCGCCGATTTTAGTGTAATATATTTCTGCATCTAAGTTAAGCAATCTGCTGCGAAAAATGATTGGCATCCGATACATATAGGTATTTTTGGTAGCACCTTGGTAGAACCTTTTGGCAAATGTTGATACGTCACTTAGGGAGACAAGTTAATTTGGTACAACGTTTTGTATTGTTAAAAAGTTTTTGTACGAAATTTCGAAATGATTCTCGCTGCAACGAGCAGAAATGCAATACAGTACACTGTAAAATCAATAGGAAGAAAATGTCAACTGTTGTCTCGTTTCAGGATCTGTTGCAGCAAAGTCTATGGTTGCAGGTTGCTAGGAAGGGCTTACAGCTACGACTGTTCATGAATGCGCACACAGCTTCTGCCCTGTTGAGACGCACAAGACGCAATGCAAAGATAAATCTCATAAGTGAGTAATTTGAGATTTATCGCGCGATAATTTGAGATTTTACGCAAGCAAGATGGACAACAAAACTTTTGCAGAGGAAAAAGTTGGCCCTTATGGGGCATCGTAGCAAACAATACAAAGGTTTCACTACAATTAGTCACAAATCAAAGTAGTAAAATGCCTTCTGCTGCACAAAAATCATCTGACTTTCGGCTGTGAACTGTTTGGCGAACTCATCCTTTCTTGTCTTTTAAGGCGACTTATGCATGTTTATTTTAGTTGTTCTCCGTTTGATCTAGTTTTGTAACATGTTACAATGAAAAGAGTCGTCTTGATTTGGCACTTACATCATGCTGCGTCTGAAATTGGTCATGTCAACATATATATCAATAAAATCATAGGTAACTTCATCCATGTATCTAAACTGCATATCATTGCCAAGGAGATAGATTTTGCTTTCAGATGGTTGGTATACATCTAATTGATAAATAAGCAAATAAGTGCACTATCAACAGAGCTTTGTTTAATTCAATTGTTTATTCATCAATGAAACATTGTGCAACACGCATACAAGATGATTGTTCATACACAAAATTGTTTTTAATCGCAACAGGCCCGTAGGAAGCGCGGGGGGCAGGTAGGGTTCAAGCCTCCCCCATAATTTTGAAAACAATGGTGCTACGTCAAAACCATTAATTGGATCTATTGTTCTCTATTGTTTTAATCAGCAATTGCCTCCTACGGCTTAGCCTGCGTGCAGACAATACCATTTTCTAGGGTATAGTCTGCACGCAGGCTACCTACGGCCCTGATTCGCAGGCAATTTCACATGACATCTACAAGATGACCTAGCCAAGTCCAGCACTAAAACTAGAAATAACGATTGTTAGTGAGTGCTGCGCATTGTATTGTTTGCACAAGTCACCGATCCATTCCCTGGTTCCGCAGTTTACACTCATTGAATTGTGATGCATGACAAATCGGTATATTGGCTTTGAGTCAATTAACAATAGGAGAACAGAAATGTGACGTGAATGTTCTTTTGTTGCCAATAAAAGAATTCCAACCATTCCGATGCCATTTCAAAAGCCGCTGACCGAAGTCACTGCAAAATTATTGAAAACAGACAGAAAAACCTTCAAGCATCAAGAATCATTCTGCCTAGCGAAGCCGCTGTGCAGGAATAGGTGGCTGCTTCGCAGCAAATGAGAATGAATATCGCTTACCTATAGAAAATACCATTGCCAAGTTGCAGTATGTTCTTCTCTAATTCCACCCATGTATCTTCCAGCAATAGCTTTTGATACATCGATAGCGGAAACATTGTCTTTATTGTGACATGCTTCTTGGATGTTCCTTGCGCCTCTAACGACGCCGTGCACCCCATTTTACGTTCTCCAGTTCAGGGCAGCAGGAGAGACCAGGGATGCAAGCGGTCTTTCGTTTCTTTAAAAGAGAATGTAAGATTTATGGACAGAGCTGGTGATGATAAGCACAGGCGCCGAATTCCTGCAAGGCTTTGAGGTGGATTTTAGGGGGATGTTAGCAGTAAATCTAAAAATGGTGCAGCCAACTTAAAGGCGCAGGGTCACGTAACCGTAAACAAACCTGTTATCTCTAGCGAGATCTCTAGAATCTATATTGTTGCCCGCACGTGGCCATTGTGTTCTGTAAAGATTTTGGTGGATGGGGTGAATCCATACTAAAGTTACTTCTAAAAATCCACCAGTATCTCTGCAATCGTGCAGCCTATGAGTCTTTCGCTTTTGTTTCTCTACGAAGTACAAGAGTTCATCTTCAAAATAACACCTTCATTTTGAGAAAGCAGTGGAAAATCACTGTGATATGGCCTATCAAAAATACTGCAAAATAGTCGTTTTGAAAGAAGTTTGTTTACATTATGTGACCCGGCCCCTTTAAATCTTTGTTTACCCCGGCTGGTGTAATCTGCATAACGCAGGTTGCATAATGCAGGTTGCAGGTCATGTTTTATGGCCAAGGGCTGCATGGCTGTACCAAGAGGCTGTCACCCTCAGAAGGCTAACATTTCTGTGTCAGGGGGGATTGCAAATTATTGATATGCGAGAACTTCTGTTCCTGTAGAAAGAACATGCCACAGGATTAGCAAATCAATAGTATGAATTCTCCACAAGAAACTTTGACAAAGTGTATCATAGAGCATAAATTTGCTTGAAACCAAACCCCCTGCAATGAAGAAGCTTATTACCATCAAGAAGGTGGGCCCTTGGTACAGCCATGCAGCCCTTGGCCATAAAACATGACCTGCAACCTGCATTATGCAACCTGCGTTATGCAGATTACACCAGCCGTGTTTACCCTCATCATGCTGGGTAAAATGCCAGTTTTGGCAGATAATCTTAGCAAGTCATCTATCTCTTTTGCTCAATTTTAATGTGAAAAATTTTCAAAAACACAAAAGGGTGTGGCAGTAATCACCATGGAAACAAAGAGAATGAAAAAAGTTTGAGTAAGGATTGCACTTGCCCTATTGATCATAAGTGACTGCAAAGTGGCTCAAATAAACCAGCTCACAAAATTATGTGATATGAGCAGCACAATTAGTTGTCATGGAAACCGTTGCCATGGTAACTGGGAAAACGTTGTTTTCCTTGATGTCATAGCTAAAAATAGAAACATGGCAATTTTGCTTGCTCATATCAAATAATGGGTAACAAAGCACAATATGTCCAAAACCAGTCCATTCAAGCATGTAGATCATGAATTATCCTTACTCAAAGTTCAAAAAGGCCAATTTGAGAAAATCGCATATAAGGTAACGCTATGCGAATTTCGATAAAATTTCTCTTTTGTGTCATCAATAGTAACTATGATGCCTTGGATCACAGCCAGACTGTATTAGAGTCAAAATAGTTGGAATTAGGGCAGTCTTTAAATCATTGATATCTGTTTTAAAGTATTTCTTAATTTCTGTACTTTCTACCACAGCATCAAATGGATCAAACAACTGGATCACTCATCAAAAATTCAGCTGGATACCACAGGAATTCATCATTCAATTGCTCTTTATTTGTTTGCCTTATGACGTCTTTGGGCCAGATCCTACTTCATCACCTGTTGTCTTTCTTTGCATGTATTTGTTAAATAGCACCTTCCAGCTGTTGCATTTTTGCTTTCAGTAACAACGTCGAAGCATCGTTTACCATCTATTATGATAAGTGCTTCACTTCTAGTCTTGTTACTTGCCATCAATGTGTTAATATCACAATCTGCCACTCTCATCATGACCAGCACTGGCCGATAGCAGCGGCAGCACCTTCATTGCAATTTGAAACCACAGCTGCTCAAGATTTTCTCTGTCAATAACAAGTAAACACATCTTTAGCCCTGTAATTTGATTCTTTGTGTGAATCCTCTTTGACACCTCAGTCAGGAGCAGTGTTCTCTCTCCACGTGAGCATTCTATGATTGCAAAATATAACGGTATGCACTTCTTCATAGAAGACACATAGATGAATCCTACAGGGCTCTTTTCCTGTGCAAGTCTGGCTTTCTTCGTTCTCTGCCAGTAGGCTACTAAACTTTATCTTCTCAAGGGGCTCAATTTATAGGTGGTGAGTTACTTGGAATTCCTTTGATTATTGAAAAAAGGCCCTCATTCCCTCCATTTTTGCTTAGGCTATGATCAATGATGTTACACCTTCTTATGCTTCCTCTCTCAACAGATTTAAAGGGAGTACAAAGACCAGCATGCTTTGCAAAATTCAGCGACTTGCTCTCCATGGCTTCCGGAATAACTGACTGTACGAAATTCACAAAAACAAAAACAAACGATCGCAAAGGCTGCTGGTCTTTGTTCTCCCTTTAACAGAAAATGTTTCGTTTCAGGCTGCATTCACATTGCACAATCTCTTGAAAGCGCGTAAAAGCTCGTGCAGAAATCCTCCATACTAATCCCTTGCAGTGTTCAGATTTCAAAATATTTCGCAATCTGAACACTTTAAGGGATTGGTATGGAGGATTTCTGCACGAGCGTTTACGCGCTTTCAAAAGATTGTGCAATGGGAATGCAGCCTAATATTCATTCAACAACAACTCTTCTGTTTCGTCCCCTTCATGTCCTGACAGCATTCTTCCTTGTGACTTTGGACAACAACTTCCTTGTTTTTTTCGTGTAAACACTTCCAATGTAAGATGAAGGACGACTGTCATCCAAGCAAAGTTTCAAAGTTGCACACATTGAGCTGAATTGTGCAGAGATAGTTGCTCCAGGAATGCCACACTTGTAGGAAATACGTATAAAAACACGATCAGGCAAAATTTTATATCTTCTAAATACATAAAATAAATGCTTCACAATGGTTGCTAGGGAGCTGCGAATCGGATGGGAAGGGGAAAGAGTCTTTTCTCCCTCTCCCTGTCACCATAGAAACTATAGTTATTGTTAATTCAAAAGAATAATGACAGAGAAAAGTGTTCCACCCAAAATCTCAAAATTGTTGCAAATTTTTTTTGGAAAAATTTACTGCTAACATCCTCCTTAAAGTTTGTCTTGTAAAATTTTGTTCTCCTACCCTTTCAGTGAACGAAAGGTGTTTTGATTGGTGATTCTAAACAAACCTACCAAATTTTGAAGACTGTAGACTTTGCCGGAAACACATTTTCCAGTCAAACACATAATCGTTCAAAGCGCAGGTTTCAGATTTAACTGAACCAAAATGAGGTTTTCAGTTAAAAAACACGATTACGAGTCTGGTGCTTGGCAACGAAGATTGAAGTTACTGATTACCGTAGCAACATTAGCGAATTCGCCTCGTTTTCAGAGTTTCGCAAATGAAATTGAGAATCTCTCTGAAGTCTGCCTAGACTCCCAAAATTCTCTTGTTTCGCTCTTCCTGCAGATTTGTCGCTCGCAAGCGATAGCAACAACAACAACAAGCGAAAGTTAGAGGGACTTACGTCATGAGTCTAAAGTCTGCCAAAGCTTCTGCCTAACGAGCAGAATGTTCAGCAGGCCTTTCAAATCTGCCAAACCTACCGTTTCTGGGAGTCAATCAAACATGAATTCCGAGTCTGCCGAGTCTACCAAGAATGTGGGGGTCGTAAGGGGTCAACGAAAACCGTGAAACCGCCAAAATATTTCAGAAAAACCGTAAAACCGCCTCAAAATTCAGCTAAAACCGTTTTCACATTTTTCCGTGCTTTGCACGTACCTCCTCGGTTCTCTGCTGCAGACGACTGCCTCGCTATCATTTTTATGACTTCCAATGCCTGAAATTCGCTGGTAAAGGTGAAAAAAAAATTAGTAGAACTGACACAAAATTATATCGTACTGGATAATGATTCGTAGCTTTTATTGTCAATTTTGTGATAATTTCACTCCTCGAGTCATATTTAGTAAAGAAATCTGGAAACCGTCGTCATTTTACGGCAAAAAACCGTTAAACCGTTCCAAAAACAGCTAGAAACCGCAAACCGTCAGCCCCTACGACCCCCAGAAGAATTGGTACCAATGAAACACACCCTAACTGCTTCGTGGAAGCTTTAGCTGATTTCCTGCAATCCCAAGAGAGCATATTTAGATATCATCAACATTTTCAGAACACAGCATTTTAATTTTTTCTAGTTTTGAATTTATGACATCATCGCATGTCAACGGGTGCAACAAAATTTCCCCTTTTCACATGTTTTGACAACCGACTAGAAAAGTTGGCCATAACAGTGTGAGCCCCAGCGTTGACTCTTTATCAACGAAGCTGAAAAACAATGTGTCAAAAACAAAAAAGGTCAGTACTTCTTCTCCTCAACAATAACTTCGTTTCAGTTAATAGAAAATTGTCCGCTATATAAAGGTGTCCGTTGGCAGATCCCTAATCTTCATGAAAATATCATGTGAGGGTTATGCTGTCAATACAGGACGTCGCAAAAAAACACATAAGCGTGGAATTATTTCGAGGTATTATTAAGAAGGTTGTTTTCCTTCTTTTGGCGTATCTGCAAAGCACGCTATCTCATGTTTATTTCATGTTTATTTGATCGGTTAAAAAGCCCGTTTTTTAGGGGAATTTTTCGGGGACCCCTTCGGGGCGCAAATGTTTGGGGCTCTTAGTTTTGTGCTTAAAGGTGCACACCGTGCGTTACGCCACTGGCTGTAATACGATGTCTGAGATGTATTAAGAAATTTTTATAAGTTACTTGAACCTCTAGTCTTGAAGAGTATTAACTAACCGTTTATTCTTTAAACATAGAAAAGCCCTTCTCACACTTATATGATGTTTTTTTATGTTCTAAATATCAAGAAACACACCTGCAAGAGTGCTTGAGACTAAGGAATAATGAAACAAACTAAGAACTTTCCGTACTATTATGCGAAAAGAAAATTTCCATGCTGAATTAAGAAACTTTAAACATTGTGGCATGACCAAGTTTCTTGTAAAAAATGCGTACACGGTAGACTCTCTGAATATCAATGCAACGAGATTCTAAACTTTTACCTTCTATTTCACTCTAAATTTTCGAATATTGACAGTTGTACAGCAACCAGATTTCGATGCCCAATTCAACTAAAGAAACGACATAAAAGTACAACTCTAGCTGGTTTCTTGAGCTGAGTACTCGAAACTACCTGAGCCAGGTCTTGAATTGATTGGCAACTTGAAAAGACTTTGCTTAAGAGCAAGCAAAGAAACCGGGGGGTTGGTCTCGGAAAAAATCACCTCAGTTGTTCAGGGTTATTGCGCAGGACTTACAATGATTTCTCGCTGGTTGGGACATGATTAGGACAAATATAACTTCACTGCATTCAGCATCTTGCAATTTTCTCGCGACCCTTGCATCATTCGCTTCGAATGAGACGTCTTTCTAGGATGACAGCTGGTCTTAGGGAACTTTCACTTTTATAGCTGGGTACAGGGGTGGAAAAAATTTGAGAGCGGTACCAAAGTTATAGCCTCGTTTCATTGAAGTATCAAACATTTTGACATACTGCAAAATATATAATGAGCGGTGGAACATTAGGACTACACGGAGTTTTTTATAAGAAACTAAAAATTTGGGCCTGTATTGAAAGTTTCTTAAAATTATCAGATTTTGAGTACTCAGAGTTTCCTACGAGTTTCTTAAAGGCTTCATATCAGTCTTCATGTTCACTACCTGTGCCCTTTACCCTGGGTACCAGACCACAGGCATGTGCCCTCATAAACATTTCTAGCCTTTCAAATGTTTATACGTTCTCAAGTACCTTCTTGAGTAAATCTCAAGTAACATGATACAGGAAAGAAGTGAAAATATAATAGGAATACATCAAGGGTTTCCTTCATCAAAACAAATAGTTTCCTAAGTCACATTTTCCAAGTACTGGAGTTTCGTAACTTTTTGGCGATTTGAGAGTTGAGTTTCTTGTAAGCAGTTTCTTATAAAAATATATGTATACTTCAAACTGAAATTTCACTGCTATGCTCATCAGCCAGGGAAAAAATTACTTGAAATAGTCGGTGATGGTTCTTTGTTTTGATGATTCTCTCAATTGTTTCATATTTATTTATTTCATGTTCAGATTGCGTTTATGGTGTAGAGGGGCCGGAAGGTAGAGCAGGGGCGCACTACCACTTTTGAGGCTCTGGTACCAAGGGTACCGTCAACCGACATCTACAATGAACGTGCTGTTTAATTCATATGAGTAGATTTAAAGACCCATTGATAACCATGACCCTTTGTGTGCCGAATGAAACGCAAGACAAAGGGAATTTAGGCCAAAAATGACTTTCAGATAATGCGAAAATCGACTTTTGCGACACGAAGGATCATAATAAGCAATGGGTCTTTAAGTTACAGAAAGACAGATGTTTGATTTCCAAGTTTTGTAATGGAAAAGCACAATTGCATCGTCTCGGAAGGGCTGCAAATTCGCAATTTCTCACGAAGAACAATGGATCTTTTGAAGCTAATTAACTGAGTCAACGTCAGCCGTCCGTTGCAGTTGCTGTTTAGGCCTCGTGAACTCCCTTCCATGAGGCGCGGCTACGTTTATTATGTGTTTCAGCACAAAGAAAAAACAGATCATCGATGTGGCCATACGTCCCCATCGATGTAGCCATACGTCCACATCACGATGCGGTCATACGATTTGGCCAATTTGTCCTTCCTTGGCCATGGAAATAGATCCACCTTTGCAAAGTTTGAATTTTTTTTCCGATTTTACATTTTGCAATTTCTCTTCATAAATTTAAGACGAGAGTGTGAACAACAATTCTAAAGAGTTTATTCCATTCTTCACCTACTGGGGATCAGTTTGACATGTAGTTTTGTTGAATCAAAAGTTCCATCTTGAAATGGGGCAGTTACTAACATTGTCAGATAAATTTCTATTGTTGGCAAGTTTCCATGGAAACAAAATGACAAATCTAAAAATCAACACCAAATCTAATATCAGTGCAACCTCGTTCCCATGCCCCAAAAGGAGTCTACGCCAAGTTACCCCTGTATGCACATTTACTGGTGGTTATCACTAATAATTAAGGAAACAGATTTTCGAGTGGTACAACCCTTTAATTAAGCAAGCTAGGTTTACTACCCTGGGTACCAGACTCTCTCTGAAAGAAAATTGAGATTGAGAATCAATTTTCTTTTGGAGAGAGTCTGGTACCCAGGGTAGGTTTTTACGCAGGGCTAATTGTAAAACAGTAGTTTTCTGTATAAACTGAATGATTTTACATACCCTGATTTACCCTGATGAAATAGCTCACAATGAATATGAAATAAAACAAATCGCTCAGCCTCATTTTGAAAGCTTTAAAAAACGCTTCGATTTCATCCTTTGCGAATGTTCATACGACACCGTTATCAAATGTGCTATTATGTTCCGTTTACAAATTCCGGCTTTTCAGATTCTTTATACTTATTACGATTCGTCCCAGTCTTTGCCTACAATTACGAAAACTTTTTTAACTACTTTTTCTACTGAAACTATTCATTTTACTTATTTATCTATTGAATTGATTTGCTCATTCTAACAGGGACTCAATAAAATTAAGTCAAATCATGACAAAAACTCGGTATCCCGTCACGTTCCTGACTGTACAATCAGATTGCTGCATTCGAAAGTTTCGACTGTGACTGGCTCATTTATATTTGCCGCGCAAACTTTCGCTTCTCTGTGAAATTTCGGAAGATTTCGGCATTGTCGGAGCTACGGAGTTGCTACCGATTATTACCAAGTTTCTATCCACAATGCTGTGCCTTGCGTTGCTTTTCGCCAAAATGGAGGCTGTTATCGTCACAGCTATGGAATAAGGACAAAGAATCTGACTTTTGCGGATCTGTCAAAAAGGCCTAGTATGAACGAACTTTGAAGGGAGAGGACGCGCTTTCTTCTTTTTTGCTTTCCTCCTTTCTTTGCATAACGGCTTGTTCATATCTCCTTTCTCTCATGGTCAGATTTTCTCCCCAAGATGAACGTTGTGTATCGCACACCTCTCAGTTGTGTACCTTTACATCAAACGATTTCATGTTACTTTTACAATTATCATGACATTACAACAGTTGGCGTCCTTGATTCCTAGAGCCATCACGAGCTTAACGGAAAAATCTGTCTTCGGAATATGGCTGTCGTCCATCCATTGACATGCCCCTGCCATCTCAATCGTTTCTACATTATCATAGTTCCCATCGTTTCTACCGCTGGAATCTTTAAAACTCTTGGATATTTTTACCCTGGGTACCAGACTCATGGTACCCATGGTAGGATTTTTTTCGAAATTACAGCCCACTTAAAATTTCAGCACATTTTAGGACGTGACGTCATCAAATCTTTGAATTATAAACAAGAAGAGGGAAAGAGCTTTTCTTGATACCATACCATAGATATTCATCAACTATGGTTTTCTGGAAAATTATTTGATTTTTCGTCAACGGGTTTAGAAATCACGACAGTTTTACTCTCCTTGTCAAAAATTTTCTTGAATCGTTAAAAAAGAAGAAAAACACTGTAATTCCGAGCATATTGAAGATTTCAGCAAGGGTGTTAGGACACAGATGTCTTAATTGATTATTTATTTACCTTGGTTTGATCCTCGTTAAACCGGTTTTAAGAACCATTCTGGTGAGAAGGTGCACTAAGATACAGAAATACAAGGGAGCTCTATTCGAACAACTTGAATGCGGTTGCGCCTAACCACGCTCAGGTGAAGACGAAGCAGAACAGAAAACAAGACGACAAAAAAAGACACAGGGATCAAAACAAGGTAAATAAATAATCAATCAAAACATCCCTGTCCTAACACCCTTGATTTCAGGAAAGTGCAACGGAAGAGTTATTGCAAAATATCTAAAGTTTCTTTTAAAGCCGTCCAGTTCAAAGAAATAGATAATACAATTTTACACCCATCATTTCAAAGATTTGAAACCTATGCTATATGCTATGCGTAACATTTTCATTCCGTTTTCAAATTATGTTGGCATCGTGTGGACGTAGCCTCAGTTAAGGTCTGGAAACTAGCACAAACATCCTCGATTGCACCGAGTTAGTTGCCGTTGATATTTCTATCGTTTTAAAATTGTGCCGGTATCTTGTGAAATATTCCTAAAGTGGGGTTCCTAACGGGAGAGATGTTATTATCATGTAATCTTTTTTGTATATATACCCGCT